>PRKT01002413.1:0-22679 GCA_003671525.1 Saccostrea glomerata | reverse complement strand
TAATCGATCGAGCCATCTCCGAGAAATCTTCTGCACAAAAATTGTAAGAAGAAATTTGAAGACATTGAAGCTGTATAGAAATATTGACTCATTGTACTGTTTTGATTTTGACAGGTCTCCCAGGATGTGCTGGTTAACTATGTAAAGCTAAAGAGGCTGAAGAAATCAACGCTTTAACAGGTTTCAAGAATATTTTGATTTTTAGCTCATCTAAGCCAAAGGTTCAAGTGAGCTTTTCTGATCACATTTTGTCTGGTGTCCATCTGTCTGTCTGTAAACTTTTCACATTTTTGACTTCTCAAGAACCGCTGGGCCAATTTCAACCAAACTTGCCACAAAGCATCCTTGGGTGACGGGGATTTACGTTTCTTCAAATGAAGGGCCAAGCCCTCATTCAAGGAGAGATAATTGGGAATTAAGGAAAATTTGGTGGGATGTTTTAAAAATCTTCTTCTTAAGACCCATTGTGCCAGGAAAGATGAAACTTATGGGAAAACATCCTTAGGCCAAAAAAAAAAAAATATGTGTGTTTCCGGTTACATGTCCCTCAAAATTAGGGTAGGTCGGTAGGCAATTACTTTTTTTTTTACTTTTACTTTTTATTTTAACTGAACATTATATTTGACTGTTTTTTTTAAGTAAACTGTATATGATATTAAATATTAAGAAGTAGTACAGTGTATTTTGTTCTCTAGAGGTAGTTAGCAGAATCAATTGCAAGAAATTGATTTATAGAAAAAGACATTTGAAATTTAATCACAATTTAATAATAAAATTTTGTCACAGTTAACAAAAAAGTAAAATAAAAAATTCAAGATTGTTTTTCAGGCCTACTTCTACCTCGGCCTCATTATCATTACATGTAAAGACATAGTTGATATCCATTTCTTTCACGGCAAATGATGTCAGAGTTAAACCGCCGTTGTTAGCTTCAAAATTATGACTATCTCCAAATAAATTTCCCACAGTCCAGTGCCAAAGAAAGTTATATATTGCCGTAATTTTGTATGAGTGTGGACATTTCTTGCACTTAAACCCAGTGGCAACATGTGGTGAACTTGGTTTGGGGCCACAATTTGACACACTAGCCATATTCCTGGAGTGTTTGCCAAGTGGCTGCCCCTTACAGCGTTTTAAATGAATTGGAGTGCATTTTAAAAATAAACTAATCATGCTAATGGGGGTCAAACAATTCTTTTATGCTATGTATTATATATCATTGGATTTGTAATAAATTAAATTTTTCTCATCTATTTACAGAATTTTATTGTAATTTTCTATAAATAATAATTCAGGTGAAAGCAGGTGTGAATCGCTATATAGATATTTTAAACAAATATGCCAAAATTGTCTTTAAAAACTAAGAAATTTATGTGTGATGTTTTAATTGATGATTGAATTATTACTTATTATCCATTTTATTCCTCAGAAATCAATAATTGTAGTGATACTACAATGTCAATCTCGCCAACAAATTTTCAAACTTGTGTGATAAAACTTGATTTCCAAACGCTTTTGAATATTTTAATGATCAAATTTTATTAAAATAATCATTTGCTACACCTTTACATTTATAACTATGCGTAAAATGGAAGATATCTTCTGAATTTCTGAGAAACAGGTAATGAAGTCGGCCGCACTGCGCGGACCGGAACTTCACAAAATTTTCGTACCTTACATTGAAGTATATTACACGTGTAGATCATTAAAATTATCAAACCTTTCAAGAAATATGTCGTTGATAGCTTGAGTTTCATGTAATGCTTTACTGGATGAGAAAATATTGCGTATTGGCTGTGTTGTATGCTCAAAAACAGCGTAAGTAACAGTCCGCCATTTTGAATTTGGGTGGGACTTTTCGAGATTCTTATGGTTTTTAAAACAAGTAAATCATGTGATTTCCAACTGTAGTATGATGCAATCATCTATTGTTAACCTGCAGGTGGCCACCTGTACTCTGATAATTTAAAAAAACGCGGTAATTTAAAGTCAAATCAACAATGAAAATATACACTCGTGTCAACATCGATTTGGTCAAAAGTCTAATTAAGCGTTGGATTCTAAGTGTCAAAAGACGTCAGTAAAGGGTAAAGGAGGGAACGATCTAAGGGGAAAAGAGATATTATCTCAGATGTATAATCTTAAAATGCTTGAAAAGACGTTTTTATTTATCTGTTACAAGTGCCTTTTTAACTGCGCGCGTTTTGAAGACTGTAGTTTTCGAACAAATTACGGTACATAATCCGGATTTGCAATAAAAAGTGCTAGGGTCGGCGCGTAAAATTAGGGTCGGTCGGGAAACCGGAAACACAGGTATTTTTTTTTTTTTGGCCTTAGGTAGTGTATATTCAAGTTTGTTCAAATCATGACCCCCGGAGGTAGGACGGGGCCAAAATGGCCGACCAAAGTTTTACATAGAAATATATACATGTAGGAAAATTCTTTAAAAATCTTCTTCTCAAGAATAACAAAGCCATAATTCATCATGTTTTAATGGAAGCATCTTCAGGTAGTGTAGATTCCATTTTTTTTAAAGTCATGCCCCTGGCGGTAGGGAAGGGTCACAATGGTTGACCAAAGTTTTACAAAGAAATATATAGGGATTTTTTTTAAAATCTTCTCAAGAATAGCAAAGCCATAATTGATCATATTCATATGGAAACATCCACAGGTTGTGCAGATTCATGTTTGTTCAAATCATGACCCCCCAGGGGCAGGGCGTGGCACAATGGCCGACCAAAGTTTTACATAGAAATTTATAGGAAAATTCTCATCTTCTCAAGAACAGCAAAGCCATGACTGGTCATGGGACTACTTTGGGATTTAAACTTTTCAATAATAAACCAATTTGTATTTCTTCCTAGCTATAGTACTCAGGTAAGCGATGTGGCTCATGGGCCTCTTGTTTAATATTACCGGTTGGTATTTTAAAGACTTGACAAAATTCAGGTCTACATTTCCATGAATAATCTAAAATATATCATACAATGACATTAGTTTTCAAGACATTGAAGCTATACAGAAATATTTACTCATTGTACTGAGTTTATATTCACAGGTCTCCCAGGATGTGCTGTTAAACTATGTAAAGCTAAAGAAGAGGAAGAAATCACCATTTTGACAGGTTTAACTAATGCCTAAATTAATTTTTTTAGCTCACCTGAGCCAAAGGCTCAAGTGAGCTTTTCTGATCATATTTTTTCGAGCGTCTGTCTGTCTGTAAACTTTTCACATTTTTGACTTCTTTTTAAGAACCACTGGGCCAATTTCAACCAAACTTGGCACACTGTATCCTTGGATGAAGGGGATTCAAATATGTTCAAATGAAAGGCCAAGTCCTTTTTCAAGGGGAGATAATTATAAATTAGCAAAAAATTAACTGCATCTTTTAAAAATCTTCTCTTCAAAACCATTGTGCCAGGAAAGATGAAACTCATGTTGAAACATCCTCATGAAGTGTAAACTCAAGTTTGTTCAAATGATAACCCCCGGGGGTAGGGTGGGGCCACAATGGCTGATCAAAGTGATAGCATCCTCAGGTAGTGTAGATTCAAATTTGTTCAAATCATGACCCCCAGGTGTAGGTCTATGCCACAATTGGAGATGGAAGTTTTACATCGGAATGAATACATTGGATAATCAAATTTTTGAAAACTCTTCTTTTTAAGAACTATAAAGCCATGATTGGCAGGGTTCGACTTTAACGTTAGTCCGTTAGTCTCAGACTAATACATTTTCATTCGGACTAATAAAAATTGTAGCTATTTAGTCCGAACGGACTAATAAAATTTTCTTGGGAGAAAACAGCATTCACTGATGTTCAAATTTTCGACAACTTTCACTGAAAAATACCATATTTATTTTTTTCTTTCTAGCCTCTTGGCACTGAATATAATGTTTAAACTTAGCTGTAATGAATAAATATAGAAATTTCCCTTGGAACAATGGGAAGTTAGGTAATTCTGAGTCAATTTGGTGCGCAATTTTACGACTCATTGGTATGAAATTAAACATTTAAATGATCATGATTTAATATGACACATAAATAAAGATGTCGGATGTTTAGATTGATTGATTGATTGTATGTTGTTTAACGTCCCTCTCGAGAATTTTTTACTCATATGGAGACGCCACCACTTGCCGGTGGAGGGCTACAAATTTTGTCCTATGCTCGGCACTCAGGGCCTTTGAGCAGTGAGGGATCTTTTTCGTGCCAGCACCTACTGCGACACGGGGCCTCGGTTTATACGGTCTCATCCTAAGGACCGGTCTCCACATTCCGCAGTGGGATTCGAACCCGCGACGTAAGGATTGACTCCTTACTTCGCGACTCTAGAGCAGACGCTCTAACCATTGGCCACGCGGGCGACTCGGATGTTTAGATGATGTAATCATGTATAGAGAAAAACGATTGAGATCGGGAATACGATCCTAGTGTCTGATTGTGCGATTTCAACGAATTCTAGTTATAAACATTTCATGTAAATGCTTTGTTTATTTCAAAAAAGTACATTGCAACATTAATTCTATTTATTTATTGTTATTTTTGATGGACTAATAAAATTGCCCGCAGACTAGTAAAAGTAGAGAAGCACTAGTCCGGCTTGACCAAAGCCTAAAAATGTTAGTGTCTAACCCTGATTGGTCATATCTTTATGTAAGCATCCTTACGTAGTGTTGATTCAAGTTTGTTCAAGTCATGAATGTGAAGTAGGGGGTAGGTAGGGTGGGCCACTATTGGAAATCTATGAATATCAAGGAATTTTTTTTCCCCCAAGAACCGAAAAGCGATGTTTAATCATATATATGGAGGCATCCTCAGGTAGTACAAAGTCATACTGGTTCAAATGAGGGCTACCATGGTTAGGGCTGGGCCACAATGGGAGGGGGGTCAAATGAATAAATAGGGAAAAATCATATCCTCAAAAACAGTAAAGGCATTTGTTGTATGGAAGCATCATTGGCTACTTGGTAGTTTAAAATTTCAGATCCTCCCGTCTAAACTAATCAATACTGAAGTGATTTCTTCTTTTATTTCCTAGCCATAGGTCTCAGGTGACAGATGTGGCCCATGGGTCTCTTGTTTAATATTTATAGGGGTTTGTATTTTAAAGACTTGACAAAATTCAGGTGTACATTTCCATGAATAATCTAAAATATATCATACAATAATATTTGTCTTTTAAGACATTGAAGCTATACAGAAATATTTACTCAGGCCAAAGTTTTTATTTTTTTTTTGGTTTACGATTTTTTGACACAAAAATATGCATTGGGTGGTCGAAAAATAAAAATAATTTGGAACCTTGACATATTTTTTTCTCGAGTAGCATTGAAATGTATTCAATAAAAATAACAAACACACAAGATTTTTCTTATCATTTGGTTTTAAGTCAAGAAAAATGAATCACACATCAAATGACTCAAGAACAGAATTGGGGGTATCGGGCTCTGTTACTGTTGATGGTTTTCATTCTTCCGACTTGCAAGTCTGAGTTTCCAAGTTCATTTATTTATTTCACTCAATAATAGACACATTAATTGCACTGGGACAAATACGGGTAAAATTAAGCAAATTGGCTATTCTCAGGTCACCCTTTCCACTTACAAAAAAATTTTTTTGAAACTCCAAAAGTGATTTCTTTCACAACAAACCTTTACCTTAAGATATGTGTGTCCAGGAACCAACCTAGACCCACCCGATTAAGGAGACTTCACTTCTCCCTCAAAGAAAGAACTATATGCGGTATTTTGCATATGTTTGCCCCCACAAAAGTCAAATTTTGAAAACTTCCTGAAAAGTGCTGAATTCAATAAATTGTACGAGAAATATAAGTTAACAGAAAATTTTATAGTTTCAGAGCAGTGTATTCACAATTTCTGTTGTTATGACGTCACAAACTAGTCCGATTTTCTATCCTTTTTCAGAAAGAGGACAAAATGGACAAAATTTCAACAATTTAAGCTTTAGAATTTATAGAGCGCATGTGTGTTCAGGAACAATATTGACATATATCATTGATATTATCATTCTACACATTATATCAAAATATTAATCCTGAACACACATGCGCTCGGTGACTTTCATTTAAAATATCGACGAAATATGTACATTTTTCAGCAAAGTTCATAAAAAACTGAAATTTACATCATATTTGTGACGTCATTTCGTACATATGACGTCATTACTTATGAAATTTACATATGACGTCATTACTTATGAAATTTTTCAGTGCTTTGAAGTCAGCATATACTCCTCTGTTTAAGGACTTAATTAAATATTACTCCATCAAAGTTTGATTTTGGGGGGCAAATGCTGGTTAATACCGCATATAGTTCTTTAAGGAGAAGTTTTGAAATTTAAGGAGACTTCTTGGTGCGTATACGTGGCACACTTTAATTGTTATAAAACTATTTCATTGTCTTAAACTTACATTACATTTCAATTTTTTTTTTCCGTATAAACATTGTATTTAAATGATTAAAAAAGATTAAAAGAATCTTAAGATATATCCCCCAATTACAAGGTATATAAATATCGAGAAAAAATAATAAAACAGCATTGACATAAAATAAAATTTACTAGTACTATTAAACTGTAAAAGTTTAATTTTTATTGTCAGATTAATTGTTTATCAAACATTTTTTTTTTCATTTCTTATATATTAGTACAATCTTAAACTTATAAAATTTCTCTTAATTCCCATTAGATTTCCAGGCTTTTGGCAATCCAGGCATAGTCATAATTTTGTTAATTTCTCTTAAAACTTGTTTTCAATCTAAAATTCTGTTTCTAATAAAAGTTTTGATGCAAACCTGTATGCCGATTGAACAGCTACTTTATATGTTTATCAAATCGTCTTCTTTTGTGTAACTTCTTAAAAAGCTAATAACTTCACAATTTATCAGTAAAATATGTCTGTATTCACAGCATGAATTAATTATTTGACGATAATAAAGATCTGAAATCTTCTCCGACATCTTTGGCATGACATCGATAGCTGTCCAGCTGTTTTGCGTCTTGTTGTGTATAACTTGTAACGATGGACTTTTTCATACTCGGAAGTGTAAAATCTAGAGGAGTTCCGACGGAGTATTCGATGCATTGGTCATTGGCAATGTGGTTTGACAATCTGTATTTGTAGAGTTCATTGAATGTTTGTGAGAGTTTGGGTTAATCATTAAGATGTGTTGAAAATTTTGGTTTGGTCAAAAAATTTCGAGCCAGACACATAATTTTTATTTTCGTAAATAGGGAAAAATAGGGTCGGCGGAATCGTAAACCAAGAGAAAAAAAAACTTTGGCCTCATTGTACTGTGTTGATTTTGACAGGTCTCCCAGGATGTGCTGTTTATCTATGTAAAGCTAAAGAAGATGAAGAAACCACCGTTTTGACAGGTTTGACTGATGCCTATATTTAGTTTTTTAACTGACCTAAGCCGAAGGCTCAAGTGAGCTTTTCTGATCACATTTTGTCCGGCGTCTGTCTGTAAACTTTTCACATTTTCGACTTCTTATCAAGAACCACTGGGCCAATTTCAACCAAACTTGCTACAAAGCATCCTTGGATGAAAGAGATTCAAATTGTTCAAATGAAAGGTCAAGCCCTCTTCCAATGAGAGATAATTATGAATAAGCGAAAAATTAATTGCATCTTTTAAAAATCTTCTTCGCCAAAACCCTTGGTTTAGGAGAGATGAAAGTCATGTTGAAGCATCCTCATGTAGAGTAGATTCAAGTTTGTTCAAATCATGACCCCCAGGGGTAGGGCAAGGGCACAGTTGAAGATTAAAGGTATACATAGGAATAAATACATTGGAAAGTCAAATTTTTTAAAACTCTTCTTTTTAAGAACAATAAAGCCATGATTGGTCATATCTTTATGTAAGCATCCTTACTTAGTGTTGATTCAAGTTTGTTTAAGTCATTTATGTGAAGTAGGGGTTAGGTAGGGTGGGTCACAATTGGAAATTTATAAGTATCAAGGAATTTTTTCCCGAAAACAGAAATGCAATGTTTAATCATATAGATATGGAGGCATCCTCAGATAGTAAGTCATACTTGTTCAAATGGGGCTACCATGGTTAGGACTGGGTCACAATGGGGGGCAGGGGGGGGTAAAATGAATAAATAGGGAAAAATCATCTGCTCAAAAACAGAAAATTGCATTTATTGTATGGAAGCATCATCGGGTAGTTGGTAGTTTAAAATTTCAGATCCCCACGTCTAACCTACTCAATACTGAGTGATTTCGGGTTTTTTTCCCTAGCTATAGTATTCAGGTGAGCGATGTGGCCCATGGGCCTCTTGTTTGATATAAGGGGTTGGTATTTTAAAGACTTGACAAAATCCAGGTATTCATTTCCATGAGTGATCTAAAATAAATCATTCAATAACATTAATATTCAAGACATTGAAGCTACCGATATACAGAAATATTTACTCATTGTACTGAGTTTATTTTGACAGGTCTTCCAGGATGTGCTGTTTATCTATGTAAAGCTAAAGAAGAGGAAGAAATCCCCATTCTGACAGGTTTAACTAATGCCGAAATTTATTTTTTTAGCTCAACTGAGCTTTTCTGATCACATTTTGTCTGGCATCTGTCTGTCTGTTAACTTTTCAAATTTTCAGCTTCTTTTCAAGAACCACTGGGCCAATTTCAACCAAACTAGCTACAGAGCATCCTTGGATGAAGGGGATTCAAATTTGTTCAAATGAAAGGCCAAGCCCTCTTCCAAGGGGAGATAATTATGAATTAGTGACAAATTAATTGCATCTTTTAAATATCTTCTTCTCCAAAACCCTTGGTTTAGGAGAGATGAAAGTCATGTTGAAGTATCCTCATTTAGAGTAGATTCAAGTTTGTTCAAATCATGACCCCCAGCTGTAGGGCAAGGCCACAATTGACAATTAAAGGTTTACATAGGAATAAATACATTGGAAAATCAAATTTTTTAAAACTCTCCTTTATAAGAACAATAAAGCCATGATTGATCACATCTTTATGTAAGCATCCTTAATTAGTGTTGATTCAAGTTTGTTTAGGTCATTTATGTGAAGTAGGGGTAGGTAGGGTGGGCCACAATTGGAAATTTATAAGTATCAAGGAATTTTTTCTCAAGAACAGAAATGCAATGTTTAATCATACAGATATTGAGGCATCCTCAGATAGTAGAAAGTCATACTTGTTCAAATGAGGGCTACCATGGTTAGGAATGTGTCACAATTGGGGGGGGGGGATTCAAATGAATAAATAGGGAAAAATCATCTGTTTTTGTTTGTATATATATCGATAAATTTTATTATAATTTATCAGTCATTGGTGCTAAGAATTTTTATAATTCGTATTGTTTTACCGAGTGCTACCAGCCTCAAAAACTCTGTTCTAATACGAGAACAGGCCTATGTATGATCGTGTAGACATACGCAGTATATCTACTAAATATTTTATAAAAATAAATAAATGATAAATAAATAAATAACCACCGTGTTGCTACAATCATTTTTTGGTGGCCAATCATACAAGGAGTTAAGTGTCAACATAATATAAAGAGAAAATAAAGATGAGATGAGGAAATTTGAAAATAGCAACAAAAAAAGGGGGGGTGATTTTGTTTGTTTAGGTCATTTATGTGAAGTAGGGGTAGGTAGGGTGGGCAAAATTGGAAATTTATAAGTATCAAGGAATTTTTTCTCAAGAACAGAAATGCAATGTTTAATCATATAGATATCGAGGCATCCTCAGATAGTAGAAAGTCATACTTGTTCAAATGGGGCTACCATGGTTAGGACTGTGTCACAATTGGGGGGGGGGATTCAAATGAATAAATAGGGAAAAATCATCTGCTCAAAAACAGAAAAATTGCATTTAATATATGGATGCATCATTGGGTAGTTGGTAGTTTAAAATTTCAGATCCCCCCGTCTAACCTACAGTACCGACCAGACCCAACCTGACACCAAAGCAGTCCCAGAAAGCAGTCCCTGGGACTGCTTTGGGACTGCTCTGGGACCGCTGTGGGACTGCTCTGGGACCGCTGCGGGACTGCTCTGGGACCGCTATGGGACTGCTCTGGGACTGCTATGAAAGCAGTCCCAGCAGTCCCAGCTGCCCCTGGGACTGCTTTCTGGGACTGCTTTGTTCACTCATGTGTGACAAAGGTTCTGAGTGACATGATAGCTCCGCCCCCTTGTGTATTCTGAATTTGCAGGCTCCCTATTGTTTTGTTTACTTGCAGCAGAGAGGAGTTTTAACTGTTTAATACGCAAGGATTTCTTATAATCTTTTAATAAATAGAGATTACATGTATTATAGTTAATTTATAGTTTTAGGGACTGTATATTTACACAAATGTAATATAGAATATTTTTAAAAATAAAGTTGTTAAATAAGGAAGTCAGGAGGAGATTTTTATTTCTAAAGTATATAAAACTACAGGCTCATGAGAAAAAATATCTACATGTATATTTCTTTTCTTATTAAATCTAAAATTAAATACTCAAAATTTTCATTTGGCACTATTTCAAAAAATTATTACATTCAGATATAAGGTATTTTAATTGAAAAGGCTACACGTTTTACAAGCACCACGCTAAAAGAGTATTACATACAACCCTCGAATAAAAATCTAACAATTTATTTTATGACATGAAATAAAATTATGCCACCATTCTTCCGTAACATAAGCAATGTGAACAATAATACGGGAATTTACAGATGAATTAGTTTTTAATTTATGAATAAGTTATTAAAAGAGTAAATAAAAAAAATTAATAAACAGTTGAAAACCTGTAATACCTGGAATTGTGATTTATTCCTTTTTTGTTTTGCTTTTGTTTACCTGGCCGATAATGTGTATGAATAAAATGGTATAAACACCTGTGGTTTCAATCGCCTTTGGGCAGAAAATCAATCATGCATGTTATTTGGGTACACATATCAGTGTTACACATCACTGAACATGCTGCTCAATAAACAATGACCCTAATTTCAATCTAAATGTAAATCAATGTAAAAAATGTAATGCATAAAAAAGATAAATGAAATGTGTATAAATTTCTTTCAAGATTAATTAATGTTGAACATAATCCTAGGATTCTATACTGGTCACTAATACAATTTACAAATAAAACAATAATTTTTTAATTAACATGTCAGTAAAGAATAATCAATACTGAAAAATATTACTTGGCAAAATTAGCAACGAATTTTTCAAAAGCCCTAATACTTTTTAAAAAATGCCTTAAGAGTATCCCGATAGTATGGAAATCGGCCATGATGTATAATGAATAGATTTATTTAAAACTAATTCTGGTGAAATATAATTAATTCAATTTTAATTTTCTGTATAGAAAATAAATATGGGAGCCAGTATCAATTACAAAAAACCCAAGATAATTGTGATTAAAAATACATGTTCAGTGTAATTCATTTCTGTAGGTGTGTAAGCTTTATTCCTTCAATAAATATTATTTCAAATTGTTTCAAATCTATGTGGGTACTGCTCATACATGTAAATGACCTTCGCATTGTAAGGATTCCTGGCATACTGCTCAGAAAAAAATTCCGCAGTCTTTTATAGTTCCATTGTTTATTGGAAATCTCATTTCTGAGTTAGCCCCGCCCATTAAATTAATAAACCCCTCCCACTGGGAGTGCTGGGACTGCTTTCTGGGACTGCTGGGACTGCTTTCTGGGACCGCTGGGACTGCTGGGACCGCTCTGGGACTGCTGTGGGACTGCTCTGGGACCGCTGTGGGACTGCTCTGGGACCGCTGCGGGACTGCTTTAGCAGTCCCAGAAAGCAGTCCCCGGGACTGCTCTGGGACTGCTTTGTGTCAGGTTGGGTCTGGTCGGTACTGTACTCAATAATGAAGTGATTTCGGCTTTTTTAGCTCACCTGAGCCGAAGGCTCAAGTGAGCTTTTCTGATCAAAATTTGTCCGTCGTCTGTCGTTGTCGTTGTCGTTGTTGTCGTTGTCGTTGTCGTAAACTTTTCACATTTTCATCTTCTCTTCAAGAACCACTGAGCCGATTTCAACCAAACTTGCCACAAAGTATCCTTGGGTAAAGAAGAATCAAGTTTGTTCAAATGAAGGGCCACGCCCTTTACCAAGGGGAGATAATTAGGAATCATAGAAAAATTAATGGCATTTTTAAAAAATCTTCTTCTCAAGAACCACTAGGCCAGGAAAGATGAAACTCATGTGGAATAATCCTCAGGTAGTGTAGATTCAAGTTTGTTCAAATCATGACCCCCGGGGCTAGGGTGGGGCCAAAATGGCCGACCCAAGTTTTACAAAGGAATATATATGAAAAATCTTTGAAAATCTTCTTCTCAAGAACCACTGGGCCAGGAAAGATGAAACTCATGTGGAATCATCCTCAGATGGTGTAGATTCAAGTTTGTTCAAATCATGACCCCCAGGGCTAGGGTGGGGCCAAAAAGGCCGACCCAAGTTTTATAAAGGAATATACAGGCAAAATCTTTTAAAATCTTCTTCTCAAGAACCACTGGGCCAGGAAAGATGAAACTCATGTGGAATAATCCTCAGGTAGTGTAGATTCAAGTTTTTCAAATCATGACCCCTGGGGCTAGGGTGGGGCCAAAATGGCCGACCTGAGTTTAACATAGGAATATATATGAAAAATCTTTGAAAATCTTCTTCTCAAGAACCACTGGGCCAGGAAAGATGAAACTCATGTGGAATCATCCTCAGATGGTGTAGATTCAAGTTTGTTCAAATCATGACCCCCAGGGCTAGGGTGGGGCCAAAAAGGCCGACCCAAGTTTTATATAGGAACATATAGGCAAAATCTTTTAAAATCCTCTTCTCAAGAACCACTGGGCCAGGAGAGATGAAACTCATGTGGAATCATCTTCAGATGGTGTACATTCAAGTTTGTTCAAATCATGACCCCCGGGGCTAGGGTGGAGCCAAAAAGGCTGATCCAGGTTTTACATAGGGATTTTTAGGGAAACCTTTAAAAATCTTCTTTTCAAGTACTTCAAAGCTATGATTAGTGATATTAATATGGAACCATCTTCAGGTAGTGTAGATTCTAGTTTGTTTAAATCATGAATCCCTGGGGGTTAAAATTCAAGCCCCCCCCCCCCCCCCCCCCTCCCAGTAAACTTTCAGTTCTGATCTGATATGTGTTTTTTTCTAGCCAATGTGCTCAGGTGAGCGCTGTGGCCCCTGGGCCTCTTGTTTCCCTAGCTATAGTATTCAGGTGAGCGATGTGGCCCATGGGCCTCTTGTTTGATATAAGGGGTTGGTATTTTAAAGACTTGACAAAATTAAGGTCTACATTTCCATGAATAATCTAAAATATATCATACAATAACATTAGTTTTCAAGACATTGAAGCTATACAGAAATATTTATTCATTGTACTGCGTTTATTTTGACAGGTCTCCCAGGATGTGCTGTTTATCTATGTAAAGCTAAAGAAGAGGAAGAAATCCCCATTTTGACAGGTTTAACTGATGTCTTAATTTAGTTTTTTAGCTCAACTGAGCTTTTCTGATCACATTTTGTCTGGCATCCGTCTGTCTGTTAACTTTTCACATTTTCAACTACTTTTCAAGAACCACTGGGCCAATTTCAACCAAACTTGCTACAAAGCATCATTGGATGAAGGGGATTCAAAAATTTGTTCAGATGAAAGGCCAAGCCCTCTTCAAAGGGGAGATAATTATGAATAAGCGAAAAATTAATTGCATCTTTTAAAAATCTTCTTCGTGAAAACCTTTGGGCCAGGAAAGATGAAACTCATGATGAGGCATCCTCAGATAGAGTAGATTCAAGTTTGTTCAAATGATGACCCCAGTGGGTAGGGCGTGGCCACAATTGACAATTAAAGGTTTACATAGAAATGATTACATTGGAAAATCAAATATTTTAAAACTCTCCTTTTTAAGAACAATAAAGCCATGATTGGTCATATCTTTATGTAAGCATCCTTACTTAGTGTTGATTCAAGTTTGTTTAAGTCATTTATGTGAAGTAGGGGGTAGGTTATGTGGGCCACAATTGGAAATTTATAAGTATCAAGGATTTTTTTTTCTCAAGAACAGAAATGCAATGTTTAATCATATAGATATCGAGGCATCCTCAGATAGTAGAAAGTCATACTTGTTCAAATGAGGGTTACCATGGTTAGGACTGGGTCACCATGGGGGGGGTAAAATGAATAAATAGGGAAAAAATCATCTGCTCAAAAACAGAGAAATTGCATTTATTGTATATTGTATGGAAGCATCATCGGATAGTTGGTAGTTTAAAATTTCAGACCCTCCCCCTCGCCCATCTAAATCTAAACTACACAATACTAAACTGATTTCTCCTTTTTTTTTCTTAGCCATTAAAAAAAACTTTTATTTCTAAGCCAGTGAGTCCCGTGGGAATCTGGGTTAGAATAGGTCCTCAGTACACCCTTGCTTGTCGTAAAAGGCGACTAAATGGGGCGATCCTTTGGATGAGACCGTATAAACCGAGGAATCAGGTCACAGCAGGTGTGGCATGATAAAGATCTGTCTCTGCGCAAAGCCCGTAAGTGCCGAGCATAGGCTAAAAATAGCAGCCCTTCACCGGCAATGGTGACATGTCCATATCAATGAAATATTCTGGAGAGGAACATTAAACAGTATACAATCAATCAATCAATCTTAGCCAGTGTGCTCAGGTGAGCGATGTGGCTCATGGGCCTCTTGTTATAACTGTGTTAAAATACACAGTAATCATACCTATCTATCATAATCTCTATATATCTTAAAGTTACCGTAGAACTTTCCTATCTAACATTTTTTGTAATATTTATGAATTAGTAATGGTAGGAATGCAGTTTTTATCATGATTTTTTCTTCTGTGAATTACAAAGTTTACACACAGAATTGTAAATACAATGTTATAGAATGTCAGGTTTTAAATGACTAAGTGTTAACATCATAACAACATAAGAATCTGAACTGTTTTTCACAATTTATATGTGTTTTAATCATAGATATTGCTTTGTTAGACAGGTTTAATTGAGAACACTTGGAGGCTGCTATGAATGGAGACAAAGCATTGAGAATCAGTGTCAAGGTATTTATGTTTGTCTGTTAATTCTATTTGATTGTTTAAACATGTTAAACCAAAGCATTTGTACAAACTTGCATTATAAAGAGAGTCCTGTTGTTGAGTTAGATAAATATAACACTAAATATATAAACATTTTACAATGAGTACATTTAATATTTATAAACAGTGTGTTCCTGATGTAGAAAATTCTAGAACAGTGTTGTAATTTACAGAGAGATCTCCCTGACTGAAACCAACACAGGATTATAAAGTCACAGGAAAAAGAAGTCTGGTGTCAGTGATGATTAGATTGATATTACAGAAATCTGTCACCGTGTCTGGTGTTAGTAAGTGTAAACACATTACACAGGTGTCAACAGACCGGGTCTGGATCTGTGATGAAGAAGGCAACCTTATCTTAACTAACACGACTGGAGACACACTAGATCAAGTGACAGGTTTAACTGATTATGGTGGTGGAGTACATACTGTGACTCAAAATGGTGATGTGATTTATATAGACAGTGGCCGTAACATCATAAAACGATCTAAAGATAAAGTCAAGACGACACTGATACCAAACACATCACCATGGTTACTGAGGTGTGTCTACAGCTCCCCCTCCACTGGAGACCTGCTGGTCGGGATGTGGAATACTGATACAGAGACAGGCCAGGTAAAGCGTTACACTAACACAGGTAAACACATACAGACCATACAGCACGACAACACAGGTCAGGGACTGTATAAATATCCTGGATACATCACAGAGAACCGCAATGGAGATGTTATTGTGTCTGACTCGTGGCATGCTGTAGTGGTGACAAACAGTAGAGGAAGACATCGATTCTCCTACACAGGTCCTACATCAGGATCAGGACTAGATCCACGTGGAATCTGTACTGACGCGTTGTCACACATCCTGCTGTGTGATGATAACACCCACACAGTACATATCATTGATAAAGACGGTAACTACCTGACAGAGATAGGGACAGTATATTACGGGATATACACACCATGGAGCCTGAGTTATGATGACATCACCCGCTCTGTCTGGGTAGGTTCATACTACAACAACAAAGTGAACATCTACAGACTTATGTATGGAGAGGATAATCTGACTGGTAAGTTATACTGAAGTATAATTATATGTTTGTTTACAATGTGTAGTGTGTACAATATATTATAGTCATTGTTTTATGTGTAATTGCAGGACAGTAACCAGGAATTATCATAGTGATAACTTAAGTGTAAATACATTACATGGTTAAATAAATTCTAACTTGTTGTGTTATGTTACAAGAAATATTATTAAGAAAGGATATTAATTGATAAGTTGTCAAATTAATAATGATTTGATTTTCATATTAGATTTAATTAGACATGTTACAGTTATTTTAATATGTACTTAGTTGTTAACTTTGTTGTCTTTCAAACAATTCCTGAATTTGTACAGACTATATAATGATTTTTAAATATGGTTAAATAACTCTCATTGATTCTGTCTTCTATTTGGGTTGACATTATATGTCATATTCCTCTGCTAAATGGTTGGTAGGTTAAATTTATAGATCACTACGAATATCAGGAAATGGAAAAATAATTGTAGAATTGGGGTTCATGAGTGTTGGAAGGGGGGGGGGGGGGGGGGGGGGGGGGTAATGTCCTAGTTCTTATCTTTCTTATCATTAGGTAATATATACTTTGAATGCGTAATTCAATGTGTTAAAACTAAGTTTAATCACATTGACTACAAACATTTTGTACAGTATTGACAGTGAGATATAGACACCATTGATATGAAATTATGAACACAGCTCTGTCTAGGAAAGTTGTGTATTTCTGTAGCAGGTGTTCAGTAAATCTACACTGTGTACTGGGGTGACATTTTACATGTATATTACATGGAGATTTTATGGTTAAAATGAAACCAATGCCAGAATTATAGAGTCATATCAGTGTAACCCCCCCCTCCTCCCACCCCCAACTTCACCACACACACACACACTCCCTCACCCTCTCCCTTCCACACACACACACACACAATTTTTGGGGGTAGGTTTGGGTGGGAAGGAGGTGTCACACAGTGTCTCACTTTATCATGCTATTTAGTCTTTTTCTTTTAAGTACTGTTTTAGTGGAAAAAACCCTTTTTGTTCTGTATTTACACAATGCATTATGTTAAAAAGTGAATAATTCTCAGGAACAAAAATGAAAGAAAACAAGCAATTGTGATTTGATGTGGCCCCTGGGCCTCTTGTTAAAACTTCTTAAGGTTGATAAGATGACGCAGTTAGTTTTTAGCTCTACTGGTCAGAGACCAGAAGAGCTTATGCGATAGTCAGACAGGGGCATAACTTAAACAAGTTATTTTCAAAAATAACTCAAATGAGTTATTTTTTTGTCTCAATGAGTTACTTCTCTTTGCTATGACCTACTTTTTCCCAACCTTAAAAACTCAAACACGTTATTTTTCCAAAATAGCTTCAAGAAATAAATAACTTATTTAAGTTATTTTGTGTCATTCCTTCCTAACTTCACACCCCCTAGCACCAAAGGATTTTGCTCGTGCACCAAGACGAAAACAAATGTTTGACTAAATATAAACCTTGCTCAATGCAGAAAATGTGTTCAAAGTCTTGGGAAAAGTGGGGAATTTTTTTATTTAATGATTAAAATTGGACATATACATCATGTGGATAAAACCACAAAATAACCAGTAAAATGCTGTTTATCTCCACCTCCTCACCAATATTCCATTGGAGTTGGTGAACTCCTTCTAGTATTACATAATGGAATCCCAAAATGCAATGCAAATTGGCAGGAAACACGAAATTTTCAAGAAATCAATGTCCAAGTAGGATATAAAAATAACTTATTTAAGTTATTCTTTTTTAAAAAAATTGTGTGTGTGAAATAATGTAAAATAACTCATTTGAGTTATTTTTGAAAATAACTTGTTTGAGTTATGCCCCTGACTGATAGTAATGCGTCCGGCATCCGTTCGTCTGTCTAGCTGTCCGTCTGTCTGTAAACAATTTTTCAAAATACTACTCCTCCTACAGTTTTGGTCTGATTTCAATATAACTTGGCACACAAGTAGACTACACGAGGATACATAATTCTGTGTATCAGTTTTTGACTTTGATAAACGGTGTTGCCATGGTAACTAAAAATAGAACTTCTGTGAAATTCCTTTATAATGCTACTCCTCCTACAGCTTTGGTCTGATTTGAATATAACTTGGCACACAAGTAGACTACACTGAGATACATAATTCTGTGTATTGGTTTTTGATTTCGGTAAAAGGTGTTGCCGTGGTAACTAAAAATAGAAATTTCTGTGAAATTCCTTTAAAATGCTACTCTTCCTACAGTTTTGGTCTGATTTCAATATAACTTGGCACACAAGTAGACTACACGAAAATACATAATTCTGTATATCATTTTTTTTTTTGGATAAAAGGTGTTGCCGTGATAACTAAAAATAGAATTTCTGTGAAATTCATTTAAAATGCTACTCCACCTAGAGTTTTGGTCTGATTTCAATATTACTTGGCACACAAGTAGACTAAAAGAAGATACATAATTCTATGTATCGGTTTTTGATTTTGATTAACGGTGTTGCCATGGTAACTAAAAATAAAATTTCTGTGAAATTCCATTAAAATGCTACTCCTCCTACAGTTTGGGTCTGATTTAGATATAACTTGGCAAACAAGTAGACTACACTGAGATACATAATTCTGTGTATTGGTTTTTGATTTCGATAAAAGGTGTTGCCATGGTAACTAAAAATAGAAATTTCTGTGAAATTCCTTTAAAATGCTACTCCTCTTACAGTTTTAGTTTGATTTCAATATAACTTGGCACACAAGTAGAATACACTAAGATATACAATTCTGTGTAACGTTTTTTTATTTCGATAAAAGGTGTTGCCGTGGTAACTAAAAATAGACATTTCTGTGAAATTCTTACCAAATGCTATCCTCTTACAGTTTTTGTCTGATTTCAATATAACTTGGCACACACGTAGACTACACTAAGATACATACTTCTATAAATCTTTTTTTGATTTTGATAAAAGGTGTTGCCATGGTAACTAAAAATAGACATTTCCCTGAAATTCTTACAGAATGCTACTCCTCTTACAGTTTTGGTCTGATTTCAATATAACTTGGCACACAAGTAGACTACACTAAGATACATAATTCTACATATCAGTTTTTGATTTAGGTGAACGTTGTTGCCATGGTTACTAAAAAATAGAAATTTCTGTAAAATTGTTTCAAAATGCTACTCCTCCTAAAGTTTTGGTCTGATTTCAATATAACTTGGCACACAAGTAGACTGCACTACGATACATAATTCTATACATAGGGTTTTATTTCAATGAAGGATGTTGCCATGGTTACTAAAAATAGAAATTTCGGTGATTTTTTTTCAAAATGCTACACCTCCTACAGTTTTAGTCTGATTTGAATATAACTTGGCACACAAGTAGATAACACTAAGATACATAATGTGGTATATTGGTTTTTGATTTCAATGAATGGTGTTGCCGTGGTAACTAAAAATAGAAATTTCTGTAAAATTGTTTCAAAATGCTACTTCTCCTACAGTTTTGGTCTGATTTAAATATAACTTGGCACACAAGTAGACTACACTAAGATCCATAATTCTATGTATCTGTTTTTGATATCGATGAATGGTGTTGCCGTGGTTACTAAGAATAGAAATGTCTGTATGGTTCTCCTCCTACAGTTTTAGTCTGATTTCGATATAACTTGGCACACAAGTAGACTACACTAAGAACATAAAGAGTATTTATCAAGGATCATTATTCTATTTATTGCTGATGTTAAGTTTCAATTCCCAACTGCTTAGGTACTTTTCTCTTCCTTTGCTATAAGTACAAACCAGTAGAGCTTCAGTCTCGATAGAGACTTCTGGTTTATTAGCAGAATAGCTCACCTGAGCCGAAGGCTCAAGTGAGCTTTTCTGATCACATTTTATCCAGCGTCCATCTGTCTAGCTGTCCGTCAGACTGTAAACTTTTCACATTTTCAATTTCTTCGTAAGAACCACTGGGTCAATATTAACAAAGCTTGATACATAGCATCCTTGAGTGATGGGGAATTCAAATTGTCAAAATGAAGGGCCAAGTCTCCTTACAAGGGGAGATAATCAAGAAAAGATGAAAATAGGAGTGGGATTATTAAAAATCTTCCTCTTAAGAACCACTTGGCCAGAAAAGTTGAAACTTATGTGGAAGAATCCTGGGGGGTAGTGTAGATTCTAAATTATTACAACCATGACCCCCAGGGGTAGGATGGGGCCACAATAGTGAATCTAAGTTTTACATAGAAATATATAGGAAACATCTTTAAAAATCTTCTTCTCAAGAACCACTGGGCAGAAAACCTGACACTTATGTAGAAGCACCCTGGGGTAGTGTAGATTCTAAATTGTTCAAACCATGACCCGGGGGGGGGGGGAGAACCGCAATAGGGAATCCAAGTTTAACACTGAAATATGTAGGGAAAATCTTTAGAAATCTTCTCAAGAACCAATGGCAAAGAAAAAATGAAACTTACCTGGAAGTATCCTTAGGAAAGAAAAATTCTAACCTATTAAAATTATGACCCCTGGGGATACTAAGGGCGGGGTCACAGTAGGGGATCCTAGTTTTACATAGAAATGTATAGGAAAAATTCTCTAAAAAATCATTTTCTCAAGAATCGACAGGCCATGAAAGCTAAAACTTGTGTTGAAGCATCATGGGGGTAGTGTTAATTCTAAATTGGCAAAATCATGACCCCCGGGGGTAGGGCGGGTGGTGCCACATTGACACAATAGGGAATCCACGTTTAACATAGAAATATATAGTAAAAAATTTAGAAATTTTCTTTCCAAGAACCACTGAGCCAGTAAAGCTGAAATTTATACGGAAGCATTCTAGGTAGTGTTGATTCTAAATTGTTTAAATCCTGACCCCGGGGAGGGGGAGGATATGGCCTCAGTATGTATTACAAGGGGGGGGGATTCTGGTTGAAGGAAGGATATGGAAATAATGAACAGTTTTCAATCTCAACGTCTTTTAAACAATATACAAAATAAGAGCAGAGCAAACACGGACCTCCGAACCATCAGAGGTGGGATCATGTGCCATGGAGGAGTGAGCATCCCCTGCTGACCGGTCACACCCGCCGTGTGCTCGTTGTCATGATCAGGAAATAACGGAAAAATTCGTCGTCAATTCAGTGTATAAATAATGGACTAACAAAAAAGGCATCTCCAAAGTTACTCAGGTGACTCATGTCGCCCATGGACCTCTTGTTTCATGAGTAAAAAACATAACAATTTTCTGTTACAAAAATTGTATTATCTATGTTTGTAAACTTTAAACAGAGGAATTATTTTTTTTTTTTACATAAAAAGTGTAATTTCAATCCTTGTTCTTAGCTCATGACATAAATCATATAACCAAAGCACAGGCCTTTAGATCGCTTAGAAAAAAAAATTGAGGTGATGAAAAAAAAATGAAGGTATGGAACTCTTTTCATGGGGTACCTACTTTCGCCAATAAAATTCTTTTAAATCAAATGCTTCACAATTTTACTTTCTATTCATATCTATTTAAATATAAACAATCTTCATTACTACCAATATTCATTCGGATTTCCGTAATTCCTTATACTTCTTGAGATATTCTGAAATCAATTTCCAAGTTGACAATAATTTTTTACTCGACATCAGCTTGGGCCTTCACTAATTGAAAAGCGGGAACGACGGGACAAATTTTCCCCGGAATTTATTCTAAACTCAATGAATATTTCCTCACTTGCATTCAAGCTTTACAAGGTTTTTCTTTAATTTGATCATATGGTGTAACTAAGTCATAAACAACATTTTAGCGGTCTAATTGTTTTGAAAATCGAAAGGTATATAATGCAATCCGGGAAAAAATCGTTCTACCATGGCTTCATTTACATTTATAATCAACGGCGGTAGTTGTTGATGTAGACGTTTTCAAATTAATTTTTCGCGAAAGGAATATTATTACGGTCTTAACATTACAATCTGGAGTAAGAAATCAACTTTGAATTGTTGAAAGATATTGCGAATACTATGCAACTCTTCGCCGCACTTCAAACACCGTCTGTTTACATGTGAATGGCCAGGGGCCCAAGCTAATGTCGAGTTAAAGAAAGTAGGTCATTTTTGAAATTGATTTCAGAATATCACAAGAAATATATGGAATTTCGGAATGAGCTATCTGATGGTAGAATTGAAGGATGTTTATCTATGAATAGATTTAAATAGAAAGTAGAATTTTAGAGCATTCGAATAAAAAATATCTTATTAGCGAAATTATGTACCCAGTGTAAGAGTTCAGTACCTTTATTTTTTTTTACACACACAATTTTTTTTAAACGACCCAAAGGCCTGTTGACCAAAGCAAAAATATCAGATATTATTCTGGGACTGAATTAGAAAGATAAGACATAAAAATAAAAGATCTAGAGTAACATATTTTTCCCTGGAACACCTGTAAAGTGAATTTAAAAAAAAATCAAATTCGAGTGCTTCATGCATGTGTTTTCA
>PRKT01002412.1:0-15161 GCA_003671525.1 Saccostrea glomerata | reverse complement strand
TAATAATAATAACTAGATATGAAACTCGTTGCGAGCAACGAGAGGTCTTCCGTCCGATTCCGGAAGGAAAACGTTAGATCGAACAGAAAAATTGAAAAAGATTTGCACACAAGGGGGATTGAACCCAAGTCGCCAGCATGAAACTCAAACGCACTAAATACTATGATATCGCGACCTCTACTATTAATCTACTTGTATATATGTATAAAACAGTGCTTCTGTCTTAATATTATGAAAGGCAGGTCACAATTCAAAATTCAGCGACAAAAGCCACGAGTTAATCTTCGCAACTTTTCTTTGGATATTCTATTAAAAAGGTGTGAAAGCTTTAATGAAATTAAATAAAGAACATTCTTATATTCTCAATTCGAGGTTTAGAAAGTATATTTAACACACTTTATCATATATAAGCAAGTAACACGGAAGCCGTGAAACGGGTATGAGTTTTTTACTTTTTTTCAATTTCCTGTTCATTCCCAAATTGAACTACAAGTTAATTGAAAAAGATTGAAATGTTTCGCCGAAAAACATGGCTCGTCCTACAACGGTCATGGAATCAGATCTCATTCTTGCTCAATAGCTCTGAGACAAGAATGCTAAAATAAACTCCATGAAGCGATCTTTTTTTTAAAAAATCTTATTTTTGTCTTATTTATTAGTTTAATATGACACAACTGTGCATAGGAAAAACAGTGGTTAAGATTTATACTTAAATATTAATTGATATTCTTTTTTGAGAAAGCATTACTTATAAGCATGATTAGAGGTCTGTTTTTCCATGGTGTACAAAAGATATTAGGTATCGAATTTCATTTGCACATTTAGTCTTTTACCAAACATATAAGACGTTAGTTTGACACAGAATTGCAACGAAACTACGACGTGACAATCCAAGTATTCCTACACATTTCATATATCCTTATGTTACTTTCGTTCAAGCAAACGCTCGGCTGCCTCCGTAAACCCCTATTGCGAAATGTCGGCGTTGACAGAGACAGCCGCCATTTTGGACCCGCTTCAGATTTTTGAATGCTAATATCTAGAGTTTAGATTTATCAACATTCAAACAAATTATATAGTAAGCATTATAAGGAGGACTTCTATTACCATACCAAAAATAAATGAAAAATACTGAAAAACAAAAAAGTTAGAAAATACGATTTTTTAAAATTTGCAACTCGTAACAACCGGAAGTAATGACGACGCACGAAAAGGTGATTCTGCAAACCACAAAGTGACAAACTATCGTCTCCAATAAGTTTCCAGTTCATATCCTTAGCCATTTTCGATAAAAAGGGGCGACAAAATTGCATTTTAAAATCAGGAAATTGTCCATAACTTGGCACCAAAAGCGAATTTTCCAAATTTCTGTTCGGATGTAACAACTTCATATAATGACACATATTTTGTGAAAGTTTCATGAATAACCAATCAATAGTTTTCGAGAAATCGCCTGCACAAAATTTTGTCAAAAAAATAATAATAATAAGAACTAGAGCAAAGCTCGTTGCAAAGCAACGAGTAGGTCCTCCGTCATGTTTGACCGGAAGTGTCTTTCATTTTTAACAGAAATGAGAAATAACGTCCAAAAAAGGTTTGATTCCTCTAAATCCATGTTAATTATTGCAAAAATAAGCCATTTTCTGTTACTTCCGGTTTGACCGGAAGTGACGACGACGGACGGAAAATTAATTATAATGATCCCAGAGACATATGTTACCAGAAAAATTGTCAAGAACAGCAAAAATACGCGTTTTCCGACTACTTCCGGTTTTCCGACTATTGACCGGAAGTGACGACGCTGAACGTATTTTGACAACTTTAATAGATTGAGCTTGACATTTTGAACAATTTTGCTTCTTTGACGTATCAAAAATTCTCAATACTTATTGAGATATAAAGGAAAAACTTTCGGCCCCTCCAGGCCCTTGATTTAGGAGGCCAGCCCTTTTTTCGAGATGTCATTTGAAAGATCTTGAAATTCTACACATTTTTGTTCTACATGCTTTAACAAA
Source organism: Saccostrea glomerata (assembly GCA_003671525.1). Taxonomy (NCBI): domain Eukaryota; kingdom Metazoa; phylum Mollusca; class Bivalvia; order Ostreida; family Ostreidae; genus Saccostrea; species Saccostrea glomerata. Next base: position 13,146 of record PRKT01002412.1, on the reverse strand, counting down.
ATATTTCTAGGTAAAAAGTTATCGTTGAAAAAGTGCTCAAAATTTTGAAATTCTTGATAGGACTATTTTCGGGCCATAGCGAGCGTCGGCGCTTCGTACTTCCGGTAGTTGTGATATACTTAGTGCACTTCTCCAAAAGTTCCTCTAGCGTCACTGAAAATTTCAAGCTTCTGTGTTAAGTGCTTTTTGAGAAAACTGCCGGACAAAATGACCCTCTAAAATCACTAAATTGCAGAAAACTCCGAACCGGAAGTGACGTCATCAAAATAAAAAAAATATATATCTAGATTTTTTGATGTACCATCAGACCTGAAAGTTTCGTGAAAATCGATCGAGCCGTTCTCGAGAAATCGTGCGTACAAAATCGGTAAGAAAAAAAAAACAATAATAATAAAAATAGTGGAAAAGAAACCTAAGAAAAACAGTAAGGTCTTCCGCTGAAGACGGAAGACCTTAATAATAATAGGAAACATTAGAAAAACAGTAAGGTCTTCCGAAGGAAGTCGGAAGACCTTAATAATAATAATAAGAAACAATAGAATCACTATAAGGTCTTCCCTGAAGTCTGATTCTGAAAAAAAAATCCGCAAAATCGAGCTGAAAAAAAGTGATCAAATTTCTTATGGAAACAAATGGAATTAAACCCGAATTGCCAGCGTGAAAATGCAGTGCGCTTACTATTACGCTATTGGGACCACAGCTCTAAATGTATTTGTATATTTATACTTTTGCAACAGTACATCTGTCAAAGAATAATGAAAGGCGAATCATTATTCTTAATTTTGCGTCAAACGCCATGAGTAAATCTTTGCACCTTTTTTTGGAATGTTCCATTTAATAGGTGTGATAGCTTCAATGGAAAGAAAAAAAAGAACGTTCTTATAGCTAAAATATCAAAGTGAAGACAGTATATTTAACACATTTTACAAATTTCATACTGTATATAAGCAAGTAACACTAAAGCAGTGAAACATAATTGTTTCACTGCTTTAGTGTTACTTGCTTATATGCATTTTCAATTTTTTAAAATTTCCTGTTTTTCCCCTAAGTGAACTATCCCGATTAGCTAAGCTTTCATGAAAAGGTTGAAATGTTTTGCCGAAAAACATGTGTCGCCCGAAGACAGTCAATGAATAGGATACCATTTATGCTCAATAACTTGAATCAGATCTTTGAGACAAGAATGTTAATATAAACTTCATTTAGCGATCTTTTAAAAAACTGTTCTCTTATTTTGTCTTTTCTATTATTTTCATAAGACACAAGTGTGCATGGGAAAAACAGATTGTAATTTTTATACATACTATATTCATTGATATTGCTTCTGGAAAAACTATTATTTATAACTATGATTTAAAATCTCTTTTCACGTTTGCAAATCAGAGTTTACCGGTAGTAGGTATCAAATTTCATTTTCACATTTAGTCTTTTCTTTTTCTACTTTGAGAACCAGCCAAAACCAATTATAGAAGATATTTAAGAAGAACATAGTTTGACACAGAATTGCAACGTAACTACGACGTGACAATCCAAGTATTCCTTTACGTTTTATTTTTCCTTGTCTTACTTTCGTTCAAGCAAACGCTCGGCTGACTCCGTAAACCCCTATTGCGAAATGTCGGAGTTGACAGAGACAGCCGCCATCTTGGACCCGCTTCAGATTTTTGAATGCTAATATCTAGAATTTCGATTTATCAATATTCAAATAAATTATATAGTGAGCATTTTAAGAAATATTTCTATTAACATACCAAAAATGAATGAAAAATATTGAAAAAACAAAAAAAAGTTAGAAAATACGATTTTTTAGATATGCATATCGTAACGAGCAGAAGTATTGACGACGCACGAAAATGTGATTCTGCAAACCAGAAAGTCACGAACTATCGTCTCCAATAAGTCTCCAGTTAATATCTTTGGTCATTTTCGATAAAAAGGGGCGACAAAATTGCATTTTAAAATCAGGAAATTGTCCATAACTTGGCACCGGAAGCGAATTTTCCAAAAAGCGGAATTTTATATAAAATTCATATAATGACGAATAATTCCTGAAAATTTCATTGAAAACTGCTGAATAGTTCTCGAGAAATCGCCTGCACAAAATATTGGTCAAAAAAAAGAATAATAACTAGAGAAAACGTACAATCGAGCTGAAAATGTAAAAAAAAAAATCACACAAGCGGAATGAACCCAGCATGAAATTCCAACGCACTAAATATTACATTATCGGGATATCTACTCTAAATCTACTTGTACATATTTACGAAACAGTGCTTCTCTCTTAAAATTATTGTATATATGCATGTAACACTAAAGCGGTAAACTGTTATGAATTTTTAACTTTTTCTAATTTCCTGTTTATCCCCAAAGTGAACTATCCCGATTAGTTAATCGAAAGAGGTCGAAATGTTTCGCCGAAAAATATGGCTCGCCCTACGACGGTCAAAGAATCAAAAATCATTTATGCTCAATAACTTGAATCAGGTTTTTGAGACAAGAATTCTAAAATAAACTCCATGATGAGATCTTTAAAAAATAATTTTCTTATTTCTGTCTTTTTTATTAGCTTAATATGACACTAGTGAGCATAGAAAAACAGTGGTTAAGATCTAACCTTTCAATATTAATTGATATTCATTTTTGAGAAAGTATTACTTATAAGTATGATTTAAGATCTGTTTTCCATGGTGCACAAATGATATTAGGTATCGAATTTCATTTCCATATTTAGTCTTTTCTTTTTCTACTTTGAAAACCAGCCAAAACCAATTATAGAAGACGTTAGTTTGACACAGAATTGCAACGTAACTACGACGTGACAATCCAAGTATTCTTTTACATTTCATTTATCCTTATGTTACTTTCTTTCAAGCAAACGCTCAGCTGCCCCCGTAAACCCTTATTGCGAAATGTCGGCGTTGACAGAGACAGCCGCCATTTTGGACCCGCTTCAGATTTTTGAATGCTAATTTCTAGAGTATAGATTTATCTATATTCAAACAAATTAAATAGTAAGCATTATAGAGAGGGTTTCTATTAACATACCAAAAATAAATGAAAAATACTGAAAAACAAAAAAGTTAGAAAAAACGATTTTTTTGAATTCGTATCTGGTAACGACCGGAAGTACTGACGGCGCTCGAGAAGGTGATTCTGCAAACCAGAAAATCATGAACTATCCTCTCCAATAAGTCTCCAGTTCATATCCTTATCCATTTTCGATAAAAAGGGGCGACAAAATCGCATTTTAAAATCAGGAAATCGTCCATAACTTGGCACCAGAAGAGAATTTTCCAAATTTCTCTTCGGTTGTAACAACTTCATATAATGACACATATTTTGTGAAAGTTTCATGAAAAACCGCTGAATAGTTTTCGAGAAATCGCCTGCACAAAATTTTGTCAAAAAAAAGAATAATAAGAATAGCTAGAAAAGAAACTCGTTGCGAGCAACGAGAGGTCTTCCGTCCGATTCTGAAAAAAAATCCCCGCAAAATCGAGCTGAAAAAGTGATAAAACTTCCATGGAAACAAAGGGGATTGAACCCGGGTCGCCAGCATGAAAATCCAAAGCGCTTACTATTACGCTATTGGGACCACAGCTCTAAATCTACTTTTATATATTTCTGAATAATGAAATGCGGTTACTATTAATATTTTTGCGCCAAACGCCACTAGTAAATCTTCGCGCCTTTTCTTTGGAATGTCCAATTGAATAGGTAATATAGCTTCAATGGAAATAAAAAAAAAGAACGTTCTTATAGCTAAAATTTCAAGGTAAAGAAATTGTTTTAACACATTTACAAATTCTATGCATAGATAGATTAGTAACACTAAATCAGCGAAACTGCTATAATTTTTTTACTTTTCAAAATTTTCTGTTGATCCCCATACTGAACTATCCCTATTACTTATTAAACTTTCATAAAAAGGTTGAAATGTTTCGCCGAAAAACATGTGTCGCCCTAAGACGGCCAAGGAATCAGATACCATTTATGTTCAAAGCTTTACTAAAATCTATTCTTTGAAACAAGAATATTAATATAAACTCAATTCTTCTAAAAAATGGTTTTACTATGTTTGTCTTTCCTATTAGTTTGATATGACTCAAGTCATGAGCAAAACAAGAGATACGTTTAATGCTTACTATATACATCGATATTGTTTCTTAAAACTATTATTTGTAACTATGATTTAAGATCTGTTTTTTCCGCAAAACAAATGATAGTAGGTATGTATTTCATTTGCACATTTAGTCTTTTCTTTTTCTTCTTTGAGAACCAGCCGAAACCAATTATAGAAGACGTTTGAGACGACCATGGATTTAAACTTAGTTTGACACAGAATTGCAACGAAACTACATCGTGATAATCCCCGTATTCCTTTACAGTTCATTTATCCTTATTTACTTTCGTTCAAGCAAACGCTTGGCTGCCTCTGAAAACCCCTATTGCGAAATGTCGGAGTTGACATAGGCAGCCGCCATATTGGACCCGCTTCAGATTCTTAAATGTTAATATCTACAGTTAGGATTAATGAATGTTCAAACAAAGTATACAGTTAGCATTATAAGAATGGTTTCTATTAACATTCCAAAAATAAATGAAAAATATTGAAAAACAAAAAAGTTAGAAAATACGGACTTTTTAAATTCGCTTCCGTTAGCAACCGGAAGTACTGACGACACACGAAAAGGTGATTTCACATATCTAAAAGTCATCATCTATTATCTTTAAGAAGTCTCCAGTTAATATCTTAGACCATTTTCGTAAAAAAGGGGGGACAAAAATCTATTTTAAAATCAGAAAACTGTCAATAACTTGGAACCAAAGGTGAGTATTCCAAATTTTCCATCTGATGAACAAAGTTCATATAATGACGCATGATTCCTGAAAGTTTCATTGAAAACCACGAAACAGTTTTCGAGAAATCGCCTGCACAAAATTTTGGGGAAAAAAATAAGAATAATAACTAGAAACTCTTGTTGCTACAGCAACAAAGAAGGTCTTCCGTTCTCCTCTATTTATCTGCATGAATGAGCTTTCGGAAGTCGTCGTTTTTGTTTCCAGTGGAAATAACATATTTCGAAACTACAAGTAAGATGCCATAAGGTAATACTAAGAAAGATTCCATAAAGAAAAGTTGAAAATTTTGATTTATTTGATCACTTCCTGTGAAAAGTGGAAGTGACAGCGGACGATCTTAAACTCAAAGGATTTGTCTACTCATCAAGGTATACCACCCCTAGTAGTTTGATGTCTTAATCTCTTGCCGTTTACGAGATCTAGCTATGATAATTTCTGATTTTGAGGACAGGAAGTCACGCGACCGGAAGTGATATTTACTGAGATATTAGACATTACTGTAGACATTTGCAGTCCGAATAACATATCCAAAAATCATTACATATACTTTAACTATAAAAAATATTTACGGGACAGAGAAATACTCAAATCATGTAGTTTTTCTTTTTTAACCGGAAGTTGTCGATTTTGTTTCCGGTGATACTATAATATTTCAAAACTACAAATAAGATGCTATAATGTGATGCAAAAAGTTTCTATTAAGAAAAGTTGAATTTTTTGATTTCTATGATCACTTTTTGTGACAACCGGAAGTGACGGCAGACAATGTTATCCCAACTGGTTTTGCCTACTCATCAAGATCTACCACTTGTATCAGTTTGGTGTCTTAATCTCTTACCGTTTACGAGATCTAGCTATGATAACTTCTCATTTTGAGGACAGAAAATCACGCGACCGGAAGTGAAATTAACAAAGATATTTGACCTTCCTGTAGACATTTGCAGTCTAAATTACATATCCAAAAATCGTTACAAATATGTCATGTATAAGAAATATTTAGGGGAAAGAAAAATACTAAAATTATGCAGTTTTTCTCTTAAAACCGGAAGTTGACGTTTTTGTTTCCGGTTGGACTGATATATTTTGAAAATACAAATAAGATGTTATAATGTCATGCCAAAAAAGTTTCATAAAAGAAAATTTGAAAATTTTGATTTTTTGGAACACTTCCTGTGACGACCGGAAGTGATGGCGGACAATCTCATCCAAACTGAATTTGCTTACTTATCAAGATCTACCAATTGTATAAGTTTGGTGTCTTAATCTTTTTCCATTTACGAGATTTAGCTATGATAAGTTCTCATTTTGAGGACAGGAAATCACGCGATCGGAAGTGAATTTGACAAAGATATTTGACGTTACTGTAGACATTTGCAGTTTGAATAACATATCAAAAAATCATTACAAATACTTTATCTATAAAAAATATTTGTGGGAAAGAAAAAATACTGAAAATATGCAGTTTTTCTATCATAACCGGAAGTTGTCGTATTTTGCTTCCGGTGAGACTTACATATTTCGAAACTACAAATAAGGTGTTGTTATCTGATGCAAAAAAAGTTTCATTAAAGAAAAGTTGAAATTTTCGATTTCTTTGATCACTTCCTGTGACGACCGGAAGTGACGGTGGACAATGTTAACCCAAATGGGCTTGCCTACTAATCAAGATCTATTACTTCTATAAGTTTGGTGTCTTAATCTTTTACCGTTTTTGAGATATGACTCAGACAAAATTATTTTGAAAAAAGCGGAAATCGGACATAACTGACGACCGGAAGTTAATTTTAAAAAAATGAAAAAAACGCCTGGGCGTATTTTCCTTCTCTATCATCCCTGAAAATTTCAAGAAAATCCGTCCAGGCATCTCTGAGAAATCCGATTTACAAGAAAAGGGAAAAAAAATAATAATAAAAAGAAAAAACAGTAGAATCACTATAGGGTCTTCCGTCTGAAACGGAAGACCTTAATAAGAAACAGTAGAATCACTAGAAGGTCTTCCGCTGAAGACGGAAGACCTTAATAATAAGAAACAGTAGAATAACTATAAGGTCTTCCGTGAAGACGGAAGACCTTAATAATAATAAGAAACAATAGAATCACTATAAGGTCTTCCGTGAAGACGGAAGACCTTAACTAGATATGAAACTCGTTGCGAGCAATGAGAGATCTTCCGTCCGATTACGGAAAGGAAACGTAAAATAGAGCTGAAAAGATAAAAATAATTTGCACATGAAGAGGATTTAACACTATTCGTCAGAATGAAAATCAAATACGCTTAATAGTACGCTATTGGGACCTCTGCTGCAAATCTACTTTTACATATACTTCTGAAAAAGTGCTTCTGACTTAGAATTACGTAAGACGGGTCAGTATTCAAAATTTACCATTTATGCTCAATAACTTGAATCACATCTTTGAGAAGAAAAAAAAAAACGTTAATATAAACTCCATTAAGCGAACTTTCAAAGAATAGGTTTCTTACTTTTGTCTTTTCCAATAATCTAAATATGACATAAGGAAAAATCCGTGGTTAAGTTTTATACTTCCAACATTCATTGATATTCTTTCCTGAGAAAGTATTGCTTATAACTATCATTTAGATCTGTTATTCCGTGGTGCACAAAAGATATTACATATCGAATTTCATTTGCACATGTAGTCTTTTCTTTTTCTACTTTGAGAACCAACCAATTACAATTATAGAAGACGTTAATTTGAGACAGAATTGCAACGTAACTACGACGTGACAATCCAAGTATTCCTTTACATTTCATTTATCCTTATGCTACCTTCGTTCAAGCAAACGCTAAGCTGGCTCCGTAAACCCCTATTGCGAAATGTTGAAGTTGACAGAGAGAGCCGCCATTTTGGACCCGCTTCAAATTTTTAAATGCGAATATCTCGAGATGGGATTTTTCAATTCTAAAACAAATTGCACATTTCACATTCCTTAAAGAGTCTCTATTATCTATATAAAAATCAAAGAAAAATAATGAAAAACAAAAAAGTTGAAAATTTTGATTTTTTTAATTCGCTTCCCTTAGCGACCGGAAGTACTGACGACTCACGAAAAGGACATTCCGCATATCTAGAAGTCATGCCCTATGTTCTCCAACAAGTCTCCAGTTCATACCTTTAGTAGGTCTTTAGATCTCGAACTGACAAAATTTCATTTTAAAATCAGAAAAATGGCCATTACTTGGCACCGAAAGCGAGCTGTTCAAAAATTCTTCCAAATGTAACAATGGCATATAAGAGCGCATCATCCCTGAAAGTTTGATGAAAAACCGATGAATAGTTCTCGAGATATCGCGTGCACAAAATTTGTCTAAAAAATAAGAATAATAATCACTAGAAACGATCTCGTTGCGAGCAACGAGAGGTCTTCCGTCCGATTCTGAAATAAAAAACGAAAAATCTAGCCGAAAAAGTCATAAAAAAATATCGGTCACATGGGGGATCGAACCCGGGTCGCCCGCATGAAAATCCAACGCGCTAACCATAACACCATCGGGAACACCGCTTCAAATTTTTTTAATGCGAATTTCTCGAGATTGGCTTTATCAATTCAAAAACAAATTACATATTTCGCATCCTATAAAATGTCTCTATTAACACTCAAAAAATCAAAGAAAAATAATGAAAAACAAAAAAGTTAAAAAATTTGATTTTTTTAATTCGCTTCCGGTAGCGAACGGAAGTACTGACGACACACGAAAAGGACATTCCACATATCTAGAAGTCATGTCCTATGTTCTCCAACAAGTCGCCAGTTCATATCTTTAGTAGTTCCTTAGATCTCGAACTGACAAAATTTCATTTCAAAATCAGGAAAATGGCCATAACTTGGCACTGGAAGGGACTTGTTTCAAAATTCTTCCAAATGTAACAATGGCATATAAGAGCGCATCATCCCTGAAAGTTTGATGAAAAACAGATGAATAGTTCTCGAGATATCGCGTGCACAAAATTTGTCTAAAAAATAAGAATAATAATAATAACTAGACACGATCTCGTTGTGAACAACGAGTGGGTCTTCCGTTCGATTCTTGATCAGATGAGATAAGATTTTGAATGAGATTTTCATTCTAAAGTAATGATTTTCCATAATCTGTAAAAAGACATTGAACAATAAAGACTTCTAAAATCGACTTTTGGGCCCTCACAGCCCCTAGTATTGGGGATCAGCCCTTTTTTCTTCATAACATTTCAAAGCTCTAAGGATTATGAACACTTGTTCAACAACTATTCAGAGATTCTTTTTTGTTTTCGAGTTATTCACAAAAGAACTATTTAAGGGCCAACCCTTCAACTCCCTAATGGGGACGTTTAGCGAAAAATGAAAGGTTGCATATTGATCAGAAAATGATTTTGAACATCTTTTTTTTAATATTACTTGTCAAAATATTTCTCACTTTCGAGATATAAAATGTCAAAGATTTAGCATTCTGGCCCCTTGTAGCCCCTAATTATGTAATATACGACTTTAAAATCATAATATACAGTTGTAGATTGTTGAGATAAACATTTTTGCTTCAGTAATGTATAACAAAATATTGACTGTTAAAGAGTTATAAAAAAAAAGACTTTTAGCCCCTTTTAGCCCCTAATTTGAGTGTCCAGCCCCTTTTCCTGGATTTCATTTTGAAACTCTTAGGATTTTGAGCACTTTTTGTTCAACAACTATTCAGAGATTCTTTTTCATTTTCGAGTTATTCGAAAAAGAAATATTTAGGGGCCAACCCTTCAACTCCCTAATGGGGACCTTTAGCGAAAAATGAAAGGTTGCATATTGTTCAGAACATGATTTTGAACATCTTTCGTTCAATATTACTTGTCAAAATATTTCTCACTTTCGAGATATAAAATGTCAAAGATTTAGCATTCTGGCCCCTTGTAGCCCCTAATTATGCAATATACGACATAAAAATCATAATATACAGTTGTAGATTGTAGAGATAAACATATTTGCTTCAGTTATGTATAGCAAAATATTGACTGTTAAAGAGTTATCAAAAAAAGACTTTTAGCCCCTTTTGGCCCCTAATTTGAGTGTCCAGCCCCTTTTTTCGGATTTCATCTTAAAGCTCTTAGGATTTTGAACACTTTTTGTTCAACAACTATTCAGAGATTATTTTTCGTTTTCGAGTTATTCGCAAAAGAAATATTTAGGGGCCAACCCTTCAACTCCCTAATGGGGACCTTTAGCGAAAAATGAAAGGTTGCATATTGTTCAAAACATGATTTTGAACATGTTTTGTTCAATATCACTGATCAAAATATTTCTCACTTTCAAGATATAAAGCGTCAAAGATTTAGCATTCTGGCCCCTTGTGGCCCCTAATTATGTACCATACGATATTAAAATCATAATATACAGTTGTAGATTGTTGAGATAAACAGTTTTGCTTCAGTAATGTATCACAAAATATTAACTAATAAAGAGTTATTCATTGAAGACTTCTGGCCCCTTTTGGCCCCTTATTTAAGCGCCCAGCCCCTTTTTTGATTTCATCTTAAAGCTCTTAAGATTTTAAACACTTTTTGATCAACAACTATTCAGAGATTCTGTTTCGTTTTAGAGTTATTTGCAAAAGAAATATTTAGGGGCCAACCCTTTAACTCCCTAATGGGAACGTTCAGCGAAAAATGAAAGGTTGCATATTGTTCAGAACATGATTTTGAACATCTTTTGTTCAATATTACTTATCAAAATATTTCTCACTCTCGAGGTATTAAGTGTCAAAGATTGAGCATTCTGGGCCCTTGTGGCCCTTAATTATATACCATACAACATAAAAATTATAATATATAGTTGTAGATTGTTAAGATAAACATTTTTGCTTAAGTAATATATAACAAAATATTAACTAATAAAGAGTTATTTATTGAAGACTTTCGGCCCCTTTTGACCCTTAATGTGATAAGTCAGCACTTTTTTCTTGATATCATATGAAAGATCTTAACATTTTGCACAAATATTTTACAATATGTCTTAACAAAATGTTTATACTTTAGAAGATATTACGCAAAATGTCTCGAAAAAACACTCATAATTTGTGTCCTACATTTCGACCCCCACCGAGCTTCCATACTAGTCACTTCTGGAAAATTTGAAAACCCAGGTGCACAACTACAACATGTCCTCTACTATCACTGAAAATTTCAGCACTCTAGCTTTTGTCGTTTTTGAGTTTTAGTGCAGACAAAATGGTAGCTACAATTTGATTAAAAGGCGATAACTTCCGACCGGAAGTGAATTTTCAAAAATTAATAAAAACATATCAAGTTTAAATCATGATACATCATTCCTGTAAATATCATATAAATCCGTCAAAGCATCTCTGAGAAATCGTCTGCACAAAATTTGGACGAAGAAAAATAATAATAATAGTGAAAAAGAAACAATAGAATAATAGGAGGGTCTTCCGTTGGAGACGGAAGACCCTAATAATAATAAGAAAAGTGAAAAAGAAACAATAGAATAATAGAAGGGTCTTCCGCTGAAGACGGAAGACCCTAATAACTAGATATGAAACTCGTTGCGAGCAACGAGAGGTCTTCCGTCCGATTCCGGAAAGAAAACGTAAAAAAAAACAAGCTGAAAAAAAATTGCACATGAAGAGGATTTTACACTAGTCGTCAGCATGAAAATTCAATACGCTTAATAGTACGCTATCGGACCTCTGCTGCAAATCTACTTTTACATATACTTCTGAAAAAGTGCTTCTGACTTAGAATTATGTAAGACGGGTCAGTATTCAAAATTTATCATTTATTCTCTATAACTTGAATCACATCTTTGAGAAGAAAAAAAAAACATTAATATAAAATCAATTAAGCGAACTTTCAAAGAATAGGTTTCTTACTTTTGTCTTTTCCATTAATCTAAATACATGTATGACACAAGTTTGCAAGGAAAAATCCGTGGTTAAGTTTTATACTTCAAACATTCATTGCTATTCTTTCTTGAGAAAGTATTACTTATAACTATCATTTAGATCTGTTATTCCGTGGTGCACAAAAGATATTACATATCGAATTTCATTTGCACACTTAGTCTTTTCTTTTTCTACTTTGAGAACCAACCAATTACAATTATAGAAGACCTTAGTTTGAGACAGAATTGCAACGTAACTACGACGTGGCAATCCAAGTATTCCTTTACATTTCATTTATCCTTATGTTACCTTCGTTCAAGCAAACGCTAAGCTGCCTCTGTTAACCCCTATTGCGAAATGTTGAAGCTGACAGAGAGAGCCGCCATTTTGGACCCGCTTCAAATTTTTAAATGCAAATATCTTGAGACGAGATTTTTCAATTCTAAAACAAATTGCACATTTCACATTCCTTAATGAGTCTCTATTATCTAAATAAAAATCAAAGAAAAATAATGAAAAACAAAAAAGTTGAAAATTTTGATTTTTTTAATTCGCTTCCGTTAGCGACCGGAAGTACTGACGACTCACGAAAAGGACATTCCGCATATCTAAAAGTCATGCCCTATGTTCTCCAACAAGTCTCCAGTTCATATCTTTAGTAGTTCTTTAGATCTGGAACTGACAAAATTTCATTTTAAAATCAGGAAAATGGCCATAACTTGGCACCGGAAGGGACTTGTTCCAAAATTCTTCCAAATGTAACAATGGCATATAAGAGCGCATCATCCCTGAAAATTTGATGAAAAACAGATGAATAGTTCTCGAGATATCGCGTGCACAAAATTTGTCTAAAAAATAAGAATAATAACTAGAACGATATCGTTGCGAGCAACGAGAGGTCTTCCGTCCGATGCTGAAAAAAAAAAACCCGCGTGAAATCGAGCTGAAAAAATAATTTTAAAAGTTCGGACATACAGAAGATTGAACCCGGGTCATCAGCGTTAAAACCAACGCTTTAAGGGACTTCGACCCTCAGCCAGGAAGGACAACTCTTTAATTTATAATTCAATTTAAAAAGTCTTTAAATGAAGCTTGAAATTGAAATATTTTCATGCAATAATTTTCATTATATACCTCTCAATGTGCTTCAAGGTTCTTTGCAAAGCTCCGTAAATCACTTCTAATTTCATATCATGTTAATAAACAATGGTATCTAAAAATGCTTTTTGGGGCTAAAAATTTCTACTTTTAATTTATTTAGACCTTTCTGAGAAGTTCAAAGAACCTTGAAGCACATTGAGAGGCATATAAAGAAAATTGTTGCATGAAAAGATTTAATTTTCAAGCTTCATTTAAAGACTTTTTGAATTAAATTATTTATTTAAAAGTTGTCATTCCTGGC
>PRKT01002411.1:0-20518 GCA_003671525.1 Saccostrea glomerata | reverse complement strand
AACTGAGAACTTCAAGTGACAGAAGCATTCAATACAAATAAAAACAGGGGAAAATATCCATTAAAGTAAATGAAATCATGGTGTGATGACAGATAATCGAGAATAAATTACATGAAGTAAATGGTTCCTAAGATAGCAAAATGTCTGTTAACAAAGCATCAGGTTACTATTGTGTAATGGAAATTTTTAACGACAAAGGCTGGGTTGAGTCTAATTGTTGCAATTTGCACATACCTGTAAAATCTATTGTTAGAGCATGTTTTTATTTTACAATTTTCTTTGTTAATTGTTATCTATACAAATTTTTTTTTCTTTTTAGTTTGACATACTGTGAAATGTCATCAACAACATTAACAAAATGAGTTTGCGAAACAGAAATGCAATTTTTAAAAGTACATCTGCAAACTTCAAGGTCATTAACTAAGTTTTGCCCACAGACAGATGGACAGACCAAAAACTGTATGCCACCCGCTGGGTTTTCAAAGCAGCGGTATCATTCAGTTGACCTAGTTGACATTATTTCATGATAACTAGAGTTGCTGTAGAAGAATCTACATTAACTATGGAAAATGGGACACTTACATTCATTTTAATAAATTATATAATGTGGAGACTTATTGACTTTGAAAGGAAAGGGGAGTATTCCTTTCATTAGATCTCCTTTTGATTTACATGTGACAAAATGATACGTATAACCTAATAAAATGCACCAGTTTAAACAAATTTAAACCACTCAAGGTGCCAATAATACAAGGGCACTGCAATGCAAAGCATCCCCTCACAAAATAGCATATCTTTAAATCAATGCAGTATTCAACATCAATCTCAATGCGAATTACATCATTTCCATAATGCATACAAGGACAAACTAACTCACCCACACAAGCCTGTTTAACCTTACTGCAAGAGAATAACAATTAAACTACCACACTCTCAAATTTCGAGATAAAATAAGAAAGATATATCGACATACTGCTTGCTTTGAGGTGCCTGTTTTTTCACAGGTGACTTAAAATAGTCACTAACAATGAATATTTCAATGAAATATAATCATTGACAATCAAAATATTTAACTGAAAATGCACACCACCAGTGTATTGACATCTTATGGTTTCAATCAAACCAAAGTTATCTTGCAAAAAAAAAGCCTATTGTTTAATATCAATTCTGTCAAATAACTTATGATGAACAAATAACACAATTAAAAGTTAAAAATCAATGAAGGGTAATCAAATAGATTTGACCCATACCAGTAGAAATATAGCCCCCTAAAACAACTATAACCTGTCATGTTAGATTCACAGCCTCCTAAGTTCCAAGATTCTATGATAACTTATTGCCTATTCCTCTTTCATCTGAAATATTTTTTCCAAACTCTAGATAGATATCAGAAAACAAGATCACAATTCGAATATTATTCAATTACAGTCTATGAATAGCTTCTCTGTGAAATCCTACCATTAAGAGATTGTTCAATCTCAATCAGTTGGTCAAGAAGGCAATTGTGGATTATCACTCAACAGGGACCGGGGTCTGGAAATACCCCTAAGGTACTTTGATTATTATGTTTTGTAACCTCCAATCAGATAATATCACAATCCAAAGATTCAATCAAGGTGATATCTGAGGGAAATTTTTGTTACTGTTTATAAGTTATTTTAGTACATTAGAGCCTCCTTTATTTGTAATATCTATGTTGTAAAGATTGTTTTAACATTCATTTCCTTAAATTTGTTGTTCAAAGAGGAAAATTCGCTAGTTAGACCTCCAAGATGGCAGCCAAGGGGAATAACTCGCAGGGAAAATATCAATCTCTTATCAAAGAGCATTTTAAGCTCCGCTCCAACACCTCTGTTATTGTCTAAATTACAAGAATCTTGTAAAACAAAAGTAAATTATATATTTTCACCAACTGGTGATTTTCAAAATGCAATTGGAAATATCAATCGGTAAAACTTCTATTTTTTCAAAAGCAGGATAAGTGACTGTCTATCCCAAAAGCACTAGTCCGTCGGACAAAACAGGTGAAAATCTTATTGGTCTGATGCACAAACTAGTAAAATCGGTCCGATTGTCCGAGGTTTGTTTTGGTTGTGTTTTAAATTTTATATTTTCTATATCACCATATAGACGCTTTAACTAACACCAAAACACATTATTTAAAACATTTTGTTGATCGTGATTGTTTTAAAACCTACTTCCACCACAATCTTTCTAAAGTAGTTCGATAGTTCAGTACCAGGATTTCAGTTGAATTTTAATGTGTAATTTGTTTATTGATTCATATGATATAAAGAAACATTGTTATTATCATGATATGATCAAAGTTTTTTGACCGGTGAAAACTTGTTTGGTCCTGTGAAATTGGTTTAATTGTCTGTCCGAATGTCCTGTGAGGATTTTTCTTTTTCGCAAAGACTGTAAGAATTAAAATGACTTCAATATATCTGGAACAGGAATTTTCCACCCCATTTTGAGAAAGGGGCCCAGGCCCTTACCATTGGGAATTTTACGACATTTTACAACTTTTTGGGAAAATTTATAGCAAGATGTACTATTTCAATAAATAAACACTTCTGATAGTTAAAATTGATTTTTTACTTCATTATTCAGAACTTTCCTTCAGAATCTATTATTATAAAGTTTTAGCAAAGTCTCCAAAAATTTTGTTCATTTCATTAAGAGTTCAAACCTGACTATGTTTGTTTTACATCAATTTTTCAAAAATTAAACACAGGCTGTTCATTTTTGGGAAAAATGGGATGATTTTGCAATTGGGAATGAGGCCAATATTCGTCCCTACACGGGGCAGAGGAAAATCCCTGTGGAACTATCTTGTTTTTATTTTTAAAAAAATTTTTTAACACTTACTTTCATTTTGAAATCAAGGAGACAAAGTGAGAAGATATTACTACCAGAGAGCTTTAAACATGTAAAATCTTTCCCATACAAAACAAATTAATATTTACATATTTTTGGTTGCCTGCTGTGACAACCTGACCTATTTTTTAGAGGACAACAGAGGTGTAAGTGAAGCCTGTACAGCATGCCCTCTAGTGAGAGATTGGGATAATAAAATAATGTCAAAGGAAAACTTTCTATATATTCATATATCAATTTATGTAAAATATCTACACTGAATAACAAAATAAAGTAAATAAAAAATTCTTAAATAAAAAACATTCAAGTAAAAATAAACAGACTATCAAATTTGATTAGATTATTACTTACATATTTGGCTAAAAATGACCTTTTGTCTTCATGTTGACCTTTGGCTCTTTCTTGTTCTTCTCGCTTTAACTTTTCTATGTAACTTTGAGTATCAGGTCTGTAAAAAACATTTAACACTGTCATCAAAATATATTTAAAAAAATGTTTCAAAAACATGTATGACTCTCAATTTGGCAACCCTGACAAGAGGCCAATGGACCTTAAAGCTCACCTGGATCACACTGCCCCTGCTTATCATGAGTAAAAAAAACTATATAAGATTTAAGAAATGAATGATTATTTTTTTCTTTGACTGATGTATCAAAGAAAAAATTTGGACAGAAAACATCATCAATGCACATAGCATAGGTTCTGAATATTTAATGTGCTAATACTTTATAACCTGAGAGCTATTGCCAAGCCCACAATCTACCATGGTTGACTTACGTGGGCCCTAGCAGTGTATGAGACACCTCTACACTGGTGTTCCACTCCTGTAGGGAGAAGCTGTCTACACCACTACATAGCGACAGGGGCGTTTCCACGGAGATACCCATCACCTCACCGGATTGGTCAAAGTGAATCCAGATGTGATCAGACAAATTGGAGGCCAAGATTCCACACTGTACATGTACAAAAGTGTGAAAGAGTGTAAAGTTGACAAAATATATTAAATGTATAAGATTTCTTGATGGAATGCACAAGTTTAAATATAGAAACTGAAATGCCTTCATGTGATTATTCATATATACCTTAAAATTTGATCCATGACATGTGTTACTATTTTTCATGTATGTGTTCAAATATGTTTTAAAGTGCTGCATGCCTTTATTATCTACATGTAGTAGTAGTACAGAAAAATTCATTTACATTACAGATCCCTGGTAATAAACTTTTTTCCCAGTTTGTTAAAAAGCTTTGTTTTCAGGACATGATATACCCAATTAAAAATTACTACTTAGCAATCCTTTTAAAGTTTTCAAAAGTCATTTTTTCGGATGTATTTAAAAACAACTTTTATGAGAAATACCTAAATGACTCATTTTTATCTTGGATATTACCAGTACAAATTCTCAATAAGAGGCCCTTGGGCCACAATGCTCAGCTGAGTAACTTTGGCTTTACTGTGTTTCTGGAGAAGATTTTGAAATTTTTTTTCTTTATTTCAAGTTAAAAATTGGATTCCTTACAGTGACCCCACCCAAACCCACGACGGTCATGATTTAAGCAATTTAGAATTTACATTACTCCAGGATGATTCCATATAATTTTCACCTTTTCTAGTCCAGTGGTTGTGGAGAAGAAGATTCTTCCTTTATATTTCAAAATTAAACTTTGATTCCCTATTGTGGTCCTACCAAACCCTTGAGGGTCATGATTTGAACAATTTAGAATTCACACTGCTCGAGGATGCTTTAACATAAGTTTGATGACTCCACCCTATTTTTGTCTTTTCTTGATTATCCCCCCTTGTAAGGGGGCTTGGCCTTTCATTTTAACAATTTAAACTCTCATTTTAACAATTTAAATTCCCCTTTGCCCAAGGAAGCATTGTCCCAATTTTAGTTGAAATTAGCAAAGGGGTTCTGGAAAAGTTGAAAACGTGAAAGTTTACAAATGGATCCACAGCTAGACAGAGATGATGGACAGAATGTGATCAAAAAGCTCAGGTGAGTTTAAAAAACCTAAACATAGCTTAAATTTGAAAAAAAGGCTGAATGTTGAAAATTTGCTGACCCTCTCCCTTCAAAAATTTAAAGTCAAAATAGCATTTTGAACTTGACCTTCGTGGTGAAAATTCTAACAACAGTTTGAAAAATAACTAAAACATGACAATTTGTGTGTATTTTAAGCATTCTCTGGGAATGGAATGATGACATAGAATAAATGTATAACTAACCGCTGGCGCGTAGGAAGTGACATAATCTTCACCAGATGACCCTGACCCTGTCTGCAGCCTCACTCGGTATATGTCATTGTTCCTGGCCAATTTCTAAAAAACATATTCAGTAATGTTATAAAAATTCCTATAGAATGAAGAATTAAGGTGCTAAACTGCTTGCATCTATAGCTTTATCTTTTAGAAAAGAAAAAAAGGACTGTCTTATTACAAATTCCAACTCCTCCATATATTTGGACAAAAAATGCTTTACAGATATAATTTATACTGTTCCTGTAATCGTAAATTTACTGATATAAATCAGAAATACCTTCAGCTTGTCTAGTTCACTACCAGTTAATGGAGCAGTCTGAGAGAAAAAGGCTTTGTTTCCTTTCACTGATTTCAAAATCACAGTTCCTTTCTTGGAAAACGTAGGATTTAAACCTGAAATATATATTAGATGTCTTAAAGTATTAACACAATGTACTTCTGCAAAAATTAAACCTTTGGTACAAGTAACTAGTGGGTTTTTTTTTAATCCATCAAATATAGTCAAACCTCATTATCTCACACTGGGTGGAGAAAGAAAAATCTTCAAAATATTCATGTACTTGAAATATCAAGGTTGAAATACATAGAGAAAAAGTTTTGTTTTGTTTTTATTTTTATATACTTATTTATGGAGTTCAAGACATTGTAAAAATTAAATTCCTACCCAAATCAAAACTATGTTCAAGGTTTAATGTTCTTGATCCACCTTCAAACTCATCATCTGCCTACAAAATAGAATTTTTTTTTTTCAATTAATCATACATCAAAACAGACATAACATAATCATGTTTTACATTTTTAGATTATCAATGATAACAATGGGTAACATATACCAGTACATTGAAAGTTTAGATTTTTCTGTCGATGAGATACATTTTGTTTGAAAAAATTTCTCTATCATAATTCATCTCTATCAGGTGACATGATGAACAATACATACAACACTGGTCATTTCATAATGGAATGTAGCAGACAGTATATAAAGAAATTATCCTGCCTCGCCATCAAGTTAGCTTTTCTAGTGATGTGGTAGTCTCCATCTATTTCTGTCAAGTTAAGAAATGGCAAATAAAGCTGCTCAGTTGGTAAACCACCATTTCAGAGCCCAGGGGGCCAGGGGCCCTTGATTCAAATCCTGGTCTAGTCCATCACATTTTTTATCTTGGTCACAGAACCATTGTACTGACAAGTAAATCTTGTCTCAGGGTTTCAGATTGGCGTCGGCCATCGGCCATTTGCCGATAAAAATTCAAAATGGCAGGAAAAAATCAAATTGACCTGCCAAAATGGCCTATAAGTTTAACATTGAACAGACATAATGGCCGATTAACTTCTCTATGTAAAAGGCCAGTTAAAGATGAATTTTTCTGTACTACTACTACATGTAGATAATAAAGGCATGCAGCACTTTAAAACATATTTGAACACATACATGAAAAATAGTAACACATGTCATGGATAACTTTTCTGGTAAATATGCCATATGTCCTATAGTTACTTATTTCAATCTGAAACCCTGTTGTCTCATGTTAATAATTATATTAAAAGCTCTTTCTCAAGTTGACTGTGCGATAATGCCCAACATTGGTGCCAGGCACATTATTGGAAGAAGAAGAAGTAGAAGATTGAGCAGATCAGGTCCAGTACAATCACTAGATTTAGCTACGTAGGTAGAATTACCTACGTAGCTTTATTTACCTACCTCAGGTAGCTTAATTTAGCTATTTTTAGGTAAGTTTTCATTTTATCAAAAAGAGACAAAAAGTCGCAATTAAATGACTATTGATATTTATAATAGGGAGGCTTTAAAAAACAATTCAAAGCAGAGATAGTTTATACATTGCTGCGTTTGGACAAATTAGAGCAAAACATGTAATTCCATTGTTTGGTTATCTGACCATACGGTGAGGTGCGGTGAGGCATGACTGAGTATGATTACTTCACATTGTGCTGAATAATCACCGACCTATTATCGTGTTAACAGGAACTGGACTTCTTTGTCATTTCACTCAAGGAGTAACTGTTCTAACTGTCATACATAGCCCCAAAACTTTCAGAACTTTGATTGCAATTGCGCAGAAAAAAACATTTTTGCAAGAGGGATTTTTTCATGAGTTCTTTTCCGGTACTACGAATCACCGGAATGCCCCGTAATCACCGAAATGCCCCTACAAATCACCGGAATGCCACCAAAATGCCCCTTATTTTGTTATAAAACTAAAAAAAATTAATAAATATTGATTCTATTAGATGTTATAAGGTATATCTACATAATAAAATTTTCATATTTTTACACGAAGATTTTTTATTGAAAGAAATAAATAATTGCATCAAAGAAAGATAACTCTCGCTTATTGAAACATGAATGTGCTCTGTGTAATAACCGATTAGATACAGAAAAAGTTTTTTTATCTATTAAATGAATTATTTGAAAATCAATTGAATAACAAATGATAAGTAAAAGTTTCATTAAATTTCCTTCAGTGGTATGAGAGGAGTTGCAGATAAGAGATTGCACAACTTATAGAGGACTTCTTTATCTCCAACGCGAGTTATCACCCTTTGAACTAATTGACGCTTCGAGAAGCAACACTTTAAAATATTTCATTTTGGTAGGAATTATGAATTTATTAAAATTATAAGCATTAATTTTATTGAAAATCATCATGTAAAATCATACGAAGGGGCATTTCGGTAATTTCAATGGGCATTTCGGTGATTTGTAGGGGCATTTCGGTGATTATGGGGCATTCCGGTGATTCGTGTTACCCGTTGTTTTCAGATGAGTTCAAATTTGAAAATGATCGCTGCATCAAAATGATATTGTCTGCACACCCTGAGAAAAATGCTTTTTAATAGAAATAGATCAATTTGGTAGCTAAATAAAGCTACCTCAGGTAGGTAAATAAAGCTATGTAGGTAAATCAAGCTACGTAGCTAAATCTAGTGATTGTACCAGACCTGCAGATAAACAGATAAAGGAAAATTTTGTTTTGTAGCCATAGGCACGGGGACAATACGACTTGGATATTGTAAGTATATAATTTTCAACCTAAATTGAAATGATTGTTGGTTCTACAGCCCAGACACAAGCCTGTACCAATGCTGAAATTCAGATGCAATCAAAATAGAACTGTTCAAGGACTGAAGGAGTCACGAACAAGCCCATTTCTGTAATATGTTAGTGTCTTGGATTATTAAATGTGAGCAGAGTGAAGCAGATTTTATTCTTAACAGCATCTGCATCTTTGTCAGCAAAATACTTACCCTCACACAGCATAATCCGATTAAAACTAACAGCAGAACCGAAGTTGCTGCCTGTACCATGGGCGCAGACATCTTTACTTTCGATTTGACCTCATTTAGAACCAATCGAAATGCGTGTAAGAAATGTGGCCAATATTTTTAGCTAATCACAGATCATGATACAAAATAGCGTAGGCTTGTGTTTAAAAATGGCAGCAAGTGTTCGTAGAGTGAGCGGATAAACAGCATGACTCTCTTATTTATTATCTTCTTGACGATGTTATCCCTAATGTCAGCTGCTATGTCTTTCAAAAGTCAACCACAGCATTATGAAAACCTTGACGACGATGACGTTATATTCTATTCTGTGTTATATTCAGTTGTAACTGTGATTTTCGCGATGGCAGTGCTGTCTAAATTTTTGACAAATGAGTTTAGGATGGGATTCAGATCAGTGTTAAGTCTTCTTGTATTATTCCTAGGAGAACCTTTGTGTCAGTTTTTGATTAAAGGACCCGGAGGAGTGATAACTTTTGCTGGTTGCTGTTTGTTGATTTATTCAGTTCTGCCAGCCAGCCACCTCCCAGTGGGAAACAAGGCAGTGCTAGTGACAGGTAATACACTGTGTCTCCAGTCATGTCCTCTAATCACATCGGAAATAGGGCTGAAATGCATTAGAAAGATTGATATGATTAATTAATAATTCAGGAGTTATATAAAAAGTATCTCAGTATATTTGTATTCTTTCCAGTTTCTAAGGGGACCAGACGTGCTCATATTTGCTACATTCTAACTATACATGTATGGGACATGATCTAACTGTAATCATGATAGTTAGAATAATCTGTGTCTTGGTACAAGCCCTCACCACAGTTAGAATTTGTCCCATATACTTGCAATGCAACAAATCGGAGTGTATCCGCTTCGAAAGCAGTTCCACTAAAAATAACCACCAAATCAATCAAAACAATTGTTTTAGAGATTGCATATGCCTTTGTCCCAAAAATAATCCATTTAAAGACAAAAATTTTACAAATCTTATCAACATTTTTTCTTGCTTTAAATTTACTCGCCTTCTTTACATTTGGAACTCTCTGGATTGTTCGTAGTAAATGGACTGAGTACGAGTTGTCACCTTTGATTCTTTAGCTTTATTGCTAATAAATGGAATGAATTCTATCGTTAAGGACGTTCGATCCTGAGTTTTTGAGTGGATTTTGGTCATGTCCCTTATTTATAAAATTCTGCATCATTTTTAAATTCTAACATTAAATATGAATTCTACAATGCAAATTGGACTATATTCAATGAAAAAACCGCGATTTAATTCCATTCAAGTTGAATTAAACTAGGGACTATATTTTGTAGCGGAAGGTTTTTGAGACGAAAATCATCCGTTTTTTCCTTTTGAACTATAACAGTACTCTTTATTTGGGATTCCTATTTTTCCATACTGGTTGCACACAAAGCTGTTTTTTGCAGTAAGATGTGTCATGATGGTTCTGAAATATCTATTAAATTATTTCTTATGAATTCTATCAACAAAGTGTGACAAATATAGAAAAAATATTCTGAAAACCTCGAAAAAATTGAGCTAAATTTAACGTAAAATTGACACTTTTTAGAAATATCTAAAAACTAACATCATATACTCCCTCTTTTGATGTTTTTTTCTAAATATTCAAGGTAACGTTGACCTAATTGCTTAATATCAGAAAAAGTTTAAGACTTTAAAATAATTTTCGTGCTTATTAAATTTTCAATGCCAGAAAAATCACATTAATTTAGTGCAAAAAGGTCAAATAATTGATTATGCGTAGTAATTTGAAACTTTTTCTTAGGTACAATTTTAAAGTGTCTCTTTTTAATTAGACTTGGAGTTCATTTTGTTTCTTGCTTTAATTGGATAAAAATATTGCAGTGAAAACGTCAAAGGTGTAAGTTTTTAATTAAGACACAAATTTCAGTGCAAAAAGGTCCTATTAAATGTATTGTAGCGCCAAAAGAAGCATATTGACCCCCATTTTTTTATTTGAATTTTAATTAAGCTATGTATGTAGAAACTTAAAATATACTTGGCAAAAAAAGTTTAAGACTTTAAATATCAGGATCGAACGTCGTTAAACCGGGTCCATAGGACAATATCATTTTAACTATAGAACATTCTATCTGTGGCTATGTCAGAGGGCTTATCCTGAAACACACATGTCAATTTATTCTAACAATTTATCTTTTGGAAATTAAAAGTTGTGCTACCATCTTTAAAACCATACCTTAATTTGTTTATCTGACTCAGAGATAATTTTCTACACATTTTGCATTGCTTTTCTTTTATGAGAGTGAAGGTAGGGCAAAATAGCGATAAGAATTTTTCTTTATCATGCATTTCAATGTTTGAATATGATATTATCATAATTATAAAAGTGTGGTTTTATTCATATTAGATATAATAGGTTTATACCTGTAATACTGTCCAACCCAACACTCATGCAGTCCATTTCCTTTCTTTATAAATCATGGTGAATTCTGACCCATATTTTTCAATGCCAATCTTACTGTTTAACTTTGCTTGTACTAAAATTTAAGTCTTAATTGATGATCATGTTGATAGGCTTGTGGGGTTGAGTACTTTTGATATAGCCTTCATTTTTAATATCAACTTCATGGTTTATAAAGCCAATACTATAAAACCAGTTTCTTTAGAGATATGCAGATGAGAATCATTGTATATGTATAATAGTTTTCCTATTAAATGTCAAGGTTGGGCTGGTAAAGGAAGCATAAACATAAACATGATAAACCGGACATTTTTGTTATCTGTACCACAGATTTCATTTCCGTGTATGTACTTCCTAGATCTTATAAATCTGAGTAGATACTTCAGGTAGTAGCAAGGAAATACTTGTACTTTCACAAATATTGCATTCTATGTTGTATTGCAAACTGTAAATGAAAAACATTGAATGATGGTCATTAGTCTCAATGACATCACTGATGAAATTCAGACAGAGACAGTGTTTGTCTAGACTCATGTTTCTTTTGTCATTCCTGAAATTGTCTTTCTCTAGATAAAAACTATGATATAAGATGTAACAATGCAGTTAAACATTAGCATTGATGTTTCCTTGTATTTCCAAGGTTTTAGAACTGAAATTAGGGCTTTTCCTGGGTTTTTCAGCCAAAATAATTATGGCAACTAGTGTATGCAAATGACCATTTGAACATGCTGAATGGGCTACATTTACGGTTTTTATAAAGAATATATTTTGCCTGAGCAGTATAGTATGATTCTATCTACCACAATCCAGGCAACCATAATGATTCTTGTATATTTTGAGTGCCGTGATTGATTTACCTTTTAACTTTTAGGTCACCTGAGTAAACAGGGCCTGGGGGTGGGGCAAAACCACTAAAATAAGTGCAATCTTTAAAAATCTTCTTCTTTACTCCTTGACATCAAGCAGTCAAACTGTGGGCATGATTGCTATCAGAATTAAGTCCTCTACCAAAATTGTGAAATTCATGGCCCTAGGGTCAGGGGTTCTAGTGCTAGGGCGGGGCTATTATATTGATTATATATAGTGAAAATGCATTATTTCTTTGAATATCTTCAGGGCTTTCGATTCTCTAAATCTGGGGCCGATATTCGGCCCCGTTCCCAATGCAAAAAAGGTACCTTATTTCCCAAAAGAAAGGTGTAAATTTCCCAATTTCCATAGCAAAATATTAATTAATAAATAAAAGTCCATGAAACTTAATTGCAAAAAATGAAACCAAACAAAACACACTTGCATATGAAAGTGAAACTGTACTAATATTTTATTAGTTTGCGCCAAATGCATTCGTAAACTGGTTCGGGGAACCAGGTTATTGTTTTTACAAAAATGTGTACTAATTATGAGTGCACAGTATCTTGTCATGTAGTTTCGACAAAAAACATCATTTTGGTTTCAAAAATAGACGTTTCATTTAAACATTAGTAAGCTGCACCTAGAAACATACCCATGCTTCGGGATGTTCAGTCTCGCGCTGTATTGGTAACCAAAGTTGTCCATGTGATCGAGGAAATTCGGGAATATGTGACTAGCGACTGTCCCTCGGAAAGACATATAACCACAATATCAACACTCGAAAAAAGTAATGACAAAGCTAAATAAATGTACTTTCGTAAATAGCCTACGTACCCATGTTTGCTCTGTTTAACTGTTTATTCAAAACCAGAGTTAACATGATGACAAAATGCTAGAAAAGCCAAATTTGAGGATTTTTTAAATGAATTTTGGTTATCCAACTTTTCCCAAAATGACGATAATTTTCCGAATTTGAATGGCCCCTGCCCCAGTCCCAAAAAGTGGTGTGAGAGCCCTGAGAATCTTCTTCTCTACTCCTGGGTATCAAATAAACTAAGTACATAGTTATGATGAGCAAGAGTGTCTCTACCAAAATTGTGAATTTTATGGCCCCAAGGTCAAGGGTTCTGGTGTTAGGGTGGGGCTCCATTGATTATATATAGTGGAAATGCATTAATTTCTTTGAAAATCTTTTTCTGTGCCCCCTGGTATTAAATAAACTAACTAAGTACATAGTTATGATGAGCAAGAATGCCTCTACCAAAATTGTGAATTTCATGGCCCCAGGGTCAGGGTTCTGGTATTAGGGCGGAGCTCGATAATGTTTATATAATGAAAATGCATTAATCTTTGACATCTTCTTCTTTGCTTCTTGGTATTAAAAAAACTAAGTATATAGTTATGATGAGCAAGAGTGCCTCTTCTAAAATTGTGAATTTTATGGCCCCAGGGTCAGGGGATTTGGTGTTAGGGCCGGGCTCTATTGATTATATAGTTAAAATGCATTAATTCTTTGAAAATCTTTTTCTGTGCTCCTAGGTATTAAATAAACTAAGTTAGTATATAGTTATGATGAGCAAGAATGCCTTTACCAAAATTGTGAATTTCATGGCCCCAAGGTTGGGATTCTGGTATTAGGGCGGGGCTCTATAATGATTATATATTGAAAATACATTAATTCTTTTAAAATCTTCTTCTCTGCTCTTGGGTAATAAGCAGATGAACTACCTATATAGTTATGACGTGCAAGAGGCTCTTCTTCAAGAATTCTGAATTTCCAGGCCCCTGGGTGAGGGATACCATAGGGGGATGGATCTACTTATATACTGAAAATGAATTGTTTGAAATCTGCTCCTTGTTTGTATTAATCAAACATTTTTGATAAGCAAGTGTTCCTTTTCAAAAATTGTGCTATGTGTGGACCTAGGGTCAGGGGTTCATGTTTGGTAGGGACACTTCTGATTATTGCTGAATATTACTGATTAGATGAAATGCATTTTTGTTCCCCTACCTTTCCTATGGGTATAAAGGAGGCTTGGGGGTCAACAAATTAACCACCAGATATAAATTAATTTTTTAGATATGATATCTTTAGCTGTCAACTATCATTTGACAAAGAAAAATTTCATACATATTAATTTTACTTTTAAAATTTGATTATTTTTGTATATCTTTATGATTATGGATTTCTTCTTCTAAAGGAGATTGAAATACATGTAGTCTAAAAACAATCACCAAACCCCTTTAAGTAACCAAACTAAGCAATTGCTAAGTTTATAGTGATGATTAGCTATGGTGCCAGCCTCTGTGAATTCCATAGCATCTACCTTTAATAAAACATAAACCAAATTCAATCATTTGAAAGTTGTTGCATGATTCTCAGGTGACCTATAAGGCCCATGGGCCACTTGTTTAATTTTTATGTCATGAATCTGGATTTGGTCATTCTGTGTGTGTGGGTTTT
The DNA here is from genome assembly GCA_003671525.1 of Saccostrea glomerata. Taxonomy (NCBI): domain Eukaryota; kingdom Metazoa; phylum Mollusca; class Bivalvia; order Ostreida; family Ostreidae; genus Saccostrea; species Saccostrea glomerata. The sequence goes on along the minus strand of PRKT01002411.1, from coordinate 6,315 downwards.
TCTTAGGTTGTGACTCTGGATTTGGTCATCCTGTTCTTTTTTTTCCTTGTTTTTTTTAGGATTTGGTCATCGTTGTTGTTTTTTTTATTTTTTAGGTTGTGACTCTGGATTTGGTTATTAAAATGCCCTGTTTTTTTCTTCAGGTTGTCCACTGGATTTGATTATCCTGTAATTATTTTTTTTATTTCTTAGATTGTTACTCTGGAATTGGTCATCCTATTGTTTTTTAATTTTTTATTTTTCAGGTTGTTTCACTGGATTTGGTCATCCTGTGTTTTATTTATTTTTTAGGTTGTGACTCTGGATTTGGTCATCCCCTGTTTTTTTTATTATTTAGGTTATGACTCTGGATTTGGTCATTAAAATGCCCTTGTTTTTTATATTTTAGGTTGTGACTCTGGATTTGGTCATGCTGTGGTAAGGAAGCTGGACAGTATTGGGATGAGGGTTTATGCTGCTTGTTTGGATGCCAATGGTCCTGGTGCTATTTCACTCCGAAACAACTGTTCAGATAGGTAAAGTTCTGAGTGGCAAACTCAATTCTCAGCTAACTGAGAAATAATTATTATTCAAGAGGGGGGTCAACTCTTGTGGATTCCTTCAATAAGAATTTAGTCATAGTTGAAAATTAAGCCACAGGATTTACAAAAAATTACTCTTATGAAATACAGTGATTCCAAAGATGAATATTAAGTTGTGCAATTAACAGAACAACCCTCAGAAATTGCTTAAAACACAGACTGACTGATTTCTCATTCATGATATTTATAAGAAATAGCTAGGGAAAATGATTTACCAATTTACAATACATGGACTTGAGGCTATGAATGAGGATGAATTGTTTGTATCAAGCAAATGAAGATACAGAATAAATTTACAGTTAATGAGCAGTTTGCTTGGTGATGCAGTCTGATCATGTCAAGTGATATTTGTTGCTTAAAACTGATATTAAACATTTTTCTTTTTCAGTGTTCAAATTCTCCAGCTTGATGTCACTAACAAAAAGGAGATGGAAAGTGTTGTTAGCTTTATAAATGACACGGTGGGCTCAGAAGGTACTATAATAGTGTTTTATAACCAAAAAAGTTAGTATATAATACATATATATTGAGACTTAATAATAGGTGGAATAAAACAAAATTCCTTTGGTAATTATAAATCTGAACATATCACACGCGTTCATTTAATTTTGCTGAAGTATGGTATTGTTTAAGCCTAGTACAGTTTTAACTATAGATTTAATTTTGAAATCAAACAGGATGGCCTCCCATAACTGGACAAATATGTAATTCTTAGTTATCCTTCTTTGCATTGTTTCCTTTCAAGCATCATCCATGCAATTAGTGAATTTTACCATAATCTTTACCCTTTTCTAAGGACTCTGGGGTGTGGTCAACAATGCTGGTGTGTGGTATTTTTCTGAGTTAGAGATGACATCAGACACCTTGCTCAGGAAAGTCCTGGAGACAAATGTCCTTGGGGCCATTGCACTGACAAGGGCACTTCTTCCTCAAATAAGACAGGCTAAGGGGAGAATAGTTCATGTATCAAGTTTATTGGGTATGTAGAAATTCAATGTACAATGTACCGTATAATGCCTATTAACCGCCCCGGGCGCTTAGAAAATTGTGAAAAGGGGGCCCTTATTTTGGTATTCTCTTTATAATATTTAATGTCATATTTTAACTTTAAGAAAACTTTAAAAAAAATAAATACAAAGAACCACTAAAATAATGTCCAACTTTACTTTAATTGAAGATAATCTGCCAAAATTATGCTTAATGATTCATTTTCCTCTGAGAAATTGGATAATAGACAAGTTTCATTTTCACTTTCTTAAAATTTTGGCAGAATTTTGATACGATTCTAGATGATTTTAACCACTGTACACGGGTGCCCTTATAACCTGACAATTAAAAAAACAACTAGGGGGCGCTTATAGGGGCAGGGGCAGCTAAAAGGGATTGTACAGTATATATGTTCTTCAAATTTCATTTGTTAATAAAAAACATGTATGTATGGTATTCCATCAGATGCAGATGTAAAGGCTTAGTATTTTTATGAATTCTTTTAAAAATAAATTACTGTGTATTTAGGAAGAATAACCATGGAGGGTAATGGAGCCTATGCCATTTCTAAACATGCTTTAGTGGCATTCTCTGACACACTGAGACAGGAAATGAAGAAGTGGGGAGTCAAAGTGTCCATCATTGAGCCAACAGGATTCATGACAGGTACAGTGGAAAAAGTTCGTAACAAACAAAAAGCTTAAACAAAAAATGTTGAGAATATAGTTCAGCATTCTTCACCTTTACATCAAATGATTACTGCAAGATCTGTCTTGGTTTGTCCAATATACTGGATACTACTTTGGACTTATATACTCATAAATGCACCACTTGTTGGATTGATAAAAAATTGAATTATTTGCAGATTGGCAAATATGTAACTATAGTTTGATTATTTATTAGGTCACCTGAGTAAACACAAGTGACCTATTGCTATCTGTTTTTGTCCGTCGTCGTGCGTTAACATTTGAACATTTTTAGCTTCTTCTCTGAAACCACTCAACCAATTTCAACCAAATTTGGCATATAGCATCTATGGGGAACAAAAATTGTGAATTTCGTGGTCCCTGCCCCCCTGGGGCCTGGGGATGGGGCAATAACCACTAAAATTAGTGCAATCTTTAAAAATCTTCTTCTTTACTCATGGACATCAAGCAGTCATACTGTTGGTATGATTGTAATCAGCATTGAGTCCTCTACCAAAATTGTGAAATTCATGGCCCCAGGGTCAGGGGTTCTAGTGCTAAGGCGGGGCTAAACAGGTTATATAGTGAAAATGCATTATTTCTTTGAAATTCTTCTTTTCTGCTCCTGGGCATTAAATAAACTAACCAAGTGCATAGGTAAGTTGAAAATGACTGCATTTTCCAAAATTGTGAATTTCATGGCCCCAGGGTCAGGGGTTATTGCTAGGGCGGGGCTATATAGATTATATAGAGAAAATGCATAAATTCTTTGAAAATCTTCTATTCTGTTTGTGGGCATCAAATAAACTAACCAAGTGCATAGTTATGTTGATTAAGACTGCCTCTTCTCAAATTGTGAATTTAATGGCCCCAGGGTCAGGGGTTCTAATGGAAGGGTGCGGCTATATAGATTATATAGTGAAAATTCAAAAATTCTTTGAGATTCTTCTTCTCTGTTCATGGGCATTAAATAAACTAACCAAGTGCATAGCTATGTTGAATAAGGCTGCCTCTTCCAAAATTGTTAATTTCATAGCCCTAGGGTCAGGGGCTCTAGTGCTAAGGCCAGGCTACATAGATTTTATAGTAAAAAATGAATTATTTCTTTGAAAATCTTCTTCTTTGCTTCTGAGTATTAAATAAACTAACCAAGTTCATAGTTATGTTGAATAAGGCTGCCTCTTTCAAAATTGTGAATTTCATGGCCCCTGGGTTGGGGGTTCTGATATTAGGGAGGGGCTTTATTGATTATATAGTGAAAATGCATAAATTCTCTAAAACTCTTCTTTTCTGCACCTGAGTATTTAACCAATAAACTATGTACAAAGTTATGAGAAGAAAGGATGCATCTTTGAGATTTTTGAATTTCAGGGTCCCTGGGTTAGGGCTTCTTGTGTTAGGGCATGGCTCTAATGTTTATATAATGAAAATGCATGAATTTTTTGAAAATCTTTTCCTTTGTTGTTGGGTATAATGCTTATGATCTTGTATATATTTATGACAAAAAAAACCTGCTTACAAAAATGCTTAATTTCCTGGCCCCTGGGACAGAGGTATTTTTAGGGGGGGGGGGTAACATAGTCTGAAATAATTTAATGCTTTGAAATCTGCACTTTGGTATTAATCAACAGGCTGATGAACTAAAATTTTAAAATATTTCCAAAATTTTGAAAGATGTGGCCCCAGGGTCAGTGGTTCCTATGGGATGGGAAGTTTAACTGTGGACCCACCCTAACACAAGAAGCCCTGACTAGGGGCCCTGAAATTCACTAAAAGTGGAAATGCATTTTCTCTTTGTTACTCTGATCTTCCTCTGGGTATTAACCAAAATAAGCATGCTGAGTGTATAATTATGATAAACAATGGTGCCTCTTTCAAAATTGTGAATTTCATGGCCTCTAGTTTTTAAAACATGAATCAAATTCAATTGTTGGAAAGTTGTCGCATGATACTCAGGTGACCTATAAGGCCCATGGGCCTATTGTTCCTGTGTATTTTGGTTTGTTCATGCAGTACCAATAACATTAGACACAGGGCTTCAAGTGGCATTTAGAGGAATATTTGTTCATACTTACAGACCAAAACATTATACTTTCTTTAATGGCATTGCTCATCTTCATTGACCTACAAATTCACTTAAAAATACATGTATTTCAGATTCCATGAAAGAGCACAACATTATTCGTAAAAAGGAGGAAATATGGAAAACCTTGGAAAATGATGAAATAAGAAACACCTATGGTAGACAGTACCTAGATAGTATTTATAACAGTATCATACTTAGTTCCCATCGTTTTCCAACTGATCTGACCCCAGTAACCAGGGCCGTTAGGAGTGCACTGTTATCTAAGCGGCCCAGGGCCAGGTATCCCTGTGGGACTGGGGGTGAGTTCCTGATGACTCTGTATCCTTTGTTACCTGTGTGGATGGCCGATTCCATGTGCTCGTCCCTTGGTGTGATGCCTAGGACGATTCGCCCCGCGGCCCTGGAACAATAGCCATCCCAGCTTTTATCTGAGTCAACACTGCCATTCATGCCAATCTGTCACTAACTCTTATTTTATTGACCATTTTCATCCAACTGGTGTCAGAAATAACTTTCATCAAAACTGAAATACTTACCTAATTTAGAAATCATACTTTTCTTTGTATGAAAGGTTACTGTGCAATCTTGAAAGGGAGATTACTCTATTTTTGCTTAGATTAGTAGATACATAATCATATGTAGCATTTTTCTAATAATGTATTATTTTGTGACTAAAATGTGAAAAAGCATTTATTTTTCACTGGGCAGGAATATTTTGTCGTTAATTTTGCTGGACTAAGACACTATTGAGGATAATTGAATTTTAATTGCATATACAGTGGAACATCTGATCAATCAAAATGCATACAAATTTTCTTGTACACTTGTAAAAAATTTAGTCCTAAGAATTACTTCTTTGTTGAACTTCACTTTTATGTAAACAAAGTAAATATTTGATTTTTTATGTGTTACATGTTCATGTACATGTATGTATAGAACTGCACTGTAATAGAAGAAGATGCCATTAAATAAATATACATATAGTCCCAGGTGCAGATTTTTGTTGTTGTAAATTAGTTCACTTTGTGTAGTGGAATAATCTTTTTTAATTTAATACATTAAATAAGTACTTTTTCCCAAAAGTATGCCAACATTTAATAGTTAAGATTGGTATGAATGATGGGTTAAGCATGCATGTGTACATACAAGAATTTTTTTTAAAAGTTCTGCTGCTTAAAATTCTCAGAATTTATATGAAAAAAAAATTAGCATTATTTGTGTTTTTCATGTATAATTTTTCAGAAAAGTGTGTGATTTTTGTTTAGAATTTATAGATAATATTGACATGATTTGGTATCATTTTAGCAATATTAAGATGCATAAACACCCATGCAGAAGACTTAGATATTGTTTTTCTCTATTTTTTAATTTTTAATTTTGATTATGGCTGTCAAAATTTATGTGCATAATCTTAGTAATCTGAATAAACATGTGAACTAGGAGAACAATATGAATTCACTGGTAATAATGAAGCAACCCATTTTTATGTTTTTCTTTGCATTGCATATTGAAATGGTCTGTAAAATCTTGAAAAAGTTCCAAAATTTAGCTATCTTTAATTACCCTTAAAATACATGTATTCAAGTGAAAAACCCCCTTTGATGGATCTTTCTTGAATCTGAATCTTTTATTCGCTTTTCACTACATGCTTAATGTTTATGTTTACATGAACAACTATTATGACCAAATATTCTTTTGAACAAAAACTTCTTTTTCTTCTTCTTTAATTCTTATGATAACTTGTGAAATTTGTTGTGCTTATATACATGTATCACTATAACTCTTCACATAGTTTCAAAAACAGATTCCTTATCTGCATGGTCCTGAAAGCTATATTCAGAACCAAGCTTTGCAACTTTCCATCATATGGTATTTTTCAAGCATTGATACAACACATTATACATGTATTCTGTATAAATACATCATTATTTTTTCCATTTTAAAATGTAGTGAAATACTACTAATTTTATAGCAG
>PRKT01002408.1:6848-17311 GCA_003671525.1 Saccostrea glomerata | reverse complement strand
CCGAACTTAATTTCTTCGAAAAAGAATGAAATATTTCAGAAAACAATATATAATTGTGTATTTACAATGTTTACTGCATAGTTTATGCCTAATTTCAACTTTCAAATAAAATTGTTTTACACGATATGATAAGTTCCAAGCGTTTGATTTATCAAAATATTGCCGAGCGGGTCTTCGAATTCCCCGGTGATTAGTGCTTCCAAAGGTCAAACGTCATAAACACAGCAACATCGTATTTCGATAAAGAAAGACAACTCTTAATAGATTAAGAATTGCTTGATTCAGTCAATCACGACAGAGGGTGGATTCATTATCGGAAGTCTGTAAAAAATAGCGTCAAAATCGTCCGACTCTAGATCGTGTCCGACTCAAGATCACTTTACCCTAAAGACTGTTTACCTGTTTAACTCAATCCACTTTCCCCTCTTCCTTTCAATAATCGGGCAACGAACGACATGACAGAATTAACAAGTCCGCTGCGAGGCTTTAAACCTAATATGAAGCGGTAATCCATTGTCTCCAAGAACGCTGAGCTGCCCGGAAGTTATAAAACGAAAGTGAAAGTAAACGAGACTTTCCGACCCTTAACTAACACCTCATGTACCCTTATTGATCATTTTTACACTACCCAACCTGATAACATCTGCGAAATTCAAGTACCACCCATAGCTATCTCTGACCATTACCCTGTTTGTGCAACCCGTAAATGTAACAGCATGCAGCGTAAGGGAAACACACTGAAATTCAATACAGAGATTTTAAGAATTTTAATGAGGAAGAATTTCTCTCTGATTTACAAAGTGCCAATTTTAATGTTCTTACAAATTAGCAAAATCCTAATGATATATTAGAAAACTTCTACAGCATATTTAATACCATTCTCAATAAACATGCTATGGTAAAAACTAAACGTGTAAAAACCGAGTCTCGTCCGAAATGGTTCACACCAGAAATTAATGATGCTAGACAGTTACGAGATTACTATCATCAACATAAAGACTTTGATAATTTTCGTCATTGGAGAAATAAAGTTACTCTGTTGATTAATAATACAAAATGTATCTACTACAAATCAGCAATAGAGGAGAGCTCTAATCCTAGAGAAATGACGAGCTATCTTAATCAGTTAGCTTCAAAGTCAAAAAATATTTCTCCCACTCTTATTATAAAGACAATGAATCAGAAATTGATGATTTACAACTAATCGTAAATGTTTTTAATGAGCATTTCACAAGAATTTCTGATAATTTATTAACTAAAACACAAAATCAGAGCTTTAATTCTAAAAAATTAAAAAAATTCACGAAGTCCAATCTCAATGATGAAAATGTGTTTAGCTTACTTCCTATAAGCCAGGACGATGTCTTAACTTTGCTACGCTCACTTGACATTAATAAATCAGCAGGCGTAGACTTCATTGGTCCCCGTCTCTTAAAACTTTCTGAAAATGTAATTTCTAAACCAATAACTCATCTCATTAATACTAGCATTACTAATGACATCTTTCCTTCCCAGCTGAACCATGCTAAAGTCACCCCATATATAAGAAAGGCGATAAAAGTGATCCCAGTAATTATCGTCCAATATCTATCCTAACAACTTTGTCGAAAATTTTTGAAAAGCATATTGCTAATCAAGTTCGTGAATTTACGAGAGCTTTTGACCTCATTATGAGCTCACAGTCTGGTTTTAGGGAATTCCACTCTTGCCAAACAGCACTTACCAAACTTATCGATAACTGGTTGCATGAAATGGACCAAGGAAATTTAATTGGCATAGCTTTTCTAGATTTTAGTAAGGCGTTTGATTTAGTCAGTCATGATATCTTAATAGAGAAATTATGACATTATAATTTTGATTCACTAACAATCAAGTGGTTCCAATCATATTTAAACGGAAGGAAGCAAAGTGTAAAAATTGGTGCATGTTCTTCCGATATTTTACCTATCACAGCAGGGGTGCCACAGGGATCCATTTTAGGCCCACTCATATTTTTATTGTATATAAATGATCTTCCTTTATGTGTAAATTACTCTAATATTGATATGTTTGCGGACGATGCAACTCTGCATTTACCTAACAGCAATGTACATAATATTGAAACAAATTTAAATTCTGATTTACGTGAAATTGAAAAATGGTGTTTACAGAATCAAATGATACTGAACACAGACAAATCAAAATGCATGCTTATGTGTTCGCAACAAAAAAGATCAAAATTAAATAACCCAGTACTTGATGCAAAAATTTCTGGCAAAAACTTGGAAAATGTTGAAGTTGAAAAACTCTTAGGTATTTAGATAGATCAATCTCTTCAGTATAACTGTCATGTTGATGCAGTTTGTAAATCTCTGAGATACAAATTATTTACGCTCCGTAAAATTAGGAAATTTCTTCCATTAAGTACAAGAAAACTTTTCTATAATGCATACATTTTGCCTTCAATAAACTATTGTCTCACAGTCTGGGGTAATACGTCCAAATGTAACATTGAGAGAATTCATAAGCTTCAGAAACGGGCTGCTAGAATTATTCTTGATGCAGCACCTGACCAACCATCTAAGCCTTTGTTTGAAAAACTAAGATGGTTAAATGTTTTTAAGTTAGTTACATTTCATAAATGTATTTTATTGTATAAAACTTTTTATGGTATGAGCCCAGAATATATCAAGAATCTTTTTTTATTTTTCACAGTTCTGAATCATACTCATTGCGTTCAGAATTTAATTATAATCTTCGATTACCAAAGCATCGAACAATCTTATTTACAAACTCTTTACAATATTCAGGTGTACATTTATGGAATAGTCTACCGTTACATGTTAAATTATCGCCATCTTTACCTGTTTTTAGAAAGAATTTGGAAAAAGTTATAATTAGCCAACGTCTGTAATTTTTATTATAGATGTCCTTTTTATTGTTATTAACAATGTCTTTTAAACTTTGTATATACTGACTTATTTATTGTCCTATATTTTCAATAATTTGTATACTACATTCGATTATGAAGTTAAAAAATGAACTTATCATTTTCATGTACATTGTATATATGTTTGATAGTACCATTTTATGTATATTGTTTGAAATGTAGAAGGCCCCGGGGAAGAATAGTACTTTGTACTAATCGGGTTACCTTCTTTAAATAAGGCATTATTACTATTATTGTTATTATTAGAGTGACATGAGACAATTCCCCCCTTCCAAAAAGATGCTACGTCACTGAACTGTTGTGTAATTGTGGTTTGATTGGTTAATTACATGACACATTAAATACCTTAAATAGAGTTATTAGCCCCATGCTTAATATTTCATCAGTTTTAAGTTTTATTTGAATCAATTTAATTAATTTTATTTCTACAACTTTATCAAAGTTAAAGTTGCTTAAACCCATCCTGAACCATGTAGTACTAGGATACAACACAATCTAGAGATCAAATTATTTCATTTTCATGATAATTTCTCATCTTTTCATAAAACATGTAGGCTGCATTCGTCTTTGAATAACAGATCGAAGGATTCATAATGTTGAATTATTATTCCAACAGATTAAAAATAAAGAAATATCAATTTGTTTCTTTTAACTCTTGTTTAGCAAAATTTTAAAGAATGAATAATTTTAGTTCCTACTTTCCCCTCTAAAGATCAAAAACATGCAAATAAGATATACACAGACATCAAAAAATCTTGGGAGGAAGTGGTGAATACTGAACGCTTCCTGTTGCCAGGTAACAATAAATAATTATAATGCAGGTTACTACCCTTCATTAGAGGTATTTTTACATGTTCACATGTTAACATACATATAGATTACAGTATTTCAGGTACATAGGAAGCGATTCATTTTTTATTTCTTTTTTGGGGGGGGGGAGGGGGGGGGATTCTTGACAAGCAATAAGAAAGCAAAACAAAACGAACTTTTTCATATGTTGTAGTATAAACTGGCCTAATTGTACCGAGGGCTTTGTTTCCAATATTCAATTAATACTGATAAATTACATCTCTGTGACCGCCTCCCTGTTCCTTCAAGCTTGCTTTTGATTTTTGGTACATAATGCTGTTTAGTTTGCAATAAACTTACACATTTTTTTTTATGAAATCTTACACCTTGGCTTTTCACTTTGATTAGGTTTTCTATGCCTTTTTTCATAAATATAGAAATGTTAATAAATATCAAATTGACAAAAAAACTCATGTTAAATAAGAGTAGATCTATGTTCCTTTTGTTGCTGCCCTAGCCTCAAGATAATATGCAATTTCTCCCCCATATTTGTGTTTTAGAAGTGAAAAGAAAATGCTCCTCGAAAATGAAAATAAAGGCGAAGATTGTGGCATTCGCTACTTTAAAGGATTTTCCTCTTCAGTTTGCTGTCAATCATTTTTTAAATACTTAATAGTGAGTTTTATTAATTACACTTACGACTACTCATTATGTTGTTTAGTATAGGCATTTGCTGTATGAAGAAATATTTATTATAATAATTAATGATGTGTCTTCACACTGCATTTATTTGCAAAATACGGCAAACATTTATGACGTTAACTTTAGCGCTTGTTTTCTCGATAACGTCATAATGCACATAAGGGTGGTTTTCGCTTGACGGTCATCATATTATGTATCATTATTTTGATGTAATCTGCATTTTCCCATCTATTCTGATAACTTGAAAGATAAACAACACATTTTAACAAAAATTGATAACTTACAAAATGAAACAATTTTATTTACAAAATAGAGCTATAATGACAACATATACACAGGCATATATTTATTGTTATATAAAAAGATGTCTATTCTAGATATTTAATTTTCTTTACTTTTCCTCCATATTCAGCAACAAACAATTTATTTTTATACACACATAACCCAAATGGCTCCTTCAGATCACAGTTATCTATATAACGGAGGAACTGTCCGTCCTGGTCAAGGATGTGGATACAATGGTTAATACGGTCTGCTGTAAGGATCTGACTCTGGCTGTCTGTTGTGATGCCATGGGGTTTAAATGGTTTGTTCTTTGTAGTAGAAGGATGACCAGTGTATCTAAATCGGAGTTTTCCAGCCTGATTGACCACCACTACAGCACCAGCTTCACAATCAGCCACACAGATATCCAGGTTTCTGTTTTCAATGACGTACTTAATTTTGTCATTTCCTGAATACAGAGGTTTACGCTCCTCATCAAACTGGATTGTTTGATTCTCTGTGGAGCCTGAGTAACGGACAACTTTGGATTGTGTATATTCATCACTGCACATGGTAACAAGGAGATCACCAGAGGAGGTAACACTGAGTTGTCTAGGTCTCCAGCCCTGAAGTCTGATCATCTCCTCTGTCTGTCCATACTCCACCTTATTAACAATCCTTTTCTTCCCGTCAGAGTAAACTACATTCCCATCACCTGTCACTGCTACATCACCTGGCCATCCACCTGATTTTTTTGTTATTGTCTTGATACGTGAGCCTTGAATATTAAAGCATTTCATATCACTGACTTGTCCACTTGTCCAGATTTCTTCTTCATTGACACTGGCAACAGAGCGGAGTTTTTCATACCCAGTCTCTAAAGAAACGATTAGTTCTGGTTCTTCTAGTAGTTTTCTGCTTGATGTTTCTGGTTTCTTCAGTTTGTAACTTTTCTCTTCTATTGTGGTAGATAAAGGTGCAAGAGATCCAAACAATTTGCAAATCTGTTCTCTATCTACTGGTTGTGGATTAAACATTGGCAGCGATACTGGAACTTTAGGAGGGAGTTTACTGAATTCTTTGTTTCTGGGGCTGTAATCTGTAGTCATGGACACTTCATTGGATTCTTCAATTTCCTTCAGGTGGAGCAGAGTTTGTTCAATAAGGGACTGTATTTGTTTCACTTCCTCTGCACGTTTCTTGAGAATGTCAAAGTGTTTTCTTTTTAAATCTTCAATTTCTTTTTTCATGGCATTGATGACAATGTCAATTTCTCTGTGCCATTGTTTTCCATGTTCTGTCACTGCTGTTGCAAGTTTCTCATATTCTTCATCTAAGTCAGCTATTTGTGTTTCTAGATCTTTTGTGATTTCTTCATATGATGGAGAAATAATGTTTTGTAATTCCTCTGTTTCTTTTGCAATATCATTTTTCTTTGAGTTGAATATTTCAGCGAAAACTAAGAAATTGTGCCCTTTATGCTGTCGTGATACAGAGCATAAAGAACAAACAGGAATGTCACATTCCTTGCATTTTACTTCACTTGATTTGGTTGGGTGTCTCGCACACTTTGGATAAATCAAGGTTGATTTCCTTTGTTGGAATGAGACAATTTTATGTTTATCATATTCATCAGCAATGTGTTCTCCAATACAGGGTTTACAGAGGTTGACATGACAGAAATCACAGTACATCTGTACTATAGCTGTCTCACAAAGGTCACATCTGATCACATCCTGGGCACTGAGGCGGGGATCCATGGTTACTTAAGTAAGGTTCTATAAGTATATAATAGTTTTATATTTAACTCATCGCCTATTTATTGAAATTATTTCTGTTTTGGTTAAGAGTTCTTTTGTAAGGAACAATGTAGACCAAAACAAGAAATACTGCTATTCATTACATCATAACAACATGATTAAAATGCATGAAAAGGTTAAATGTTGGAACATAATTTTATTTAAGCATCATTCATAGAATGAAACAATATCTGCATTTCCTGTTTTTTTTTTTCTGTTTTGACAACCTCCACAGTCTTGTAAAAAAAAATATATAAACCGAAAGTAAATTTGCGTCAGAAAAGTTAAAAAAAATATTTCCCCGTCGAATTAAACTTACCTCCCTTTTTCACAATCAGATCACAGATGTGGAGTGACAGTTCTCAGTTCTCCTGCATTTCTGTTTTCTTAGGACATGTCGCAGTACATGCGAAGGTCAATGTACTTTGAATTGTTAAGGTTCTGAAAATGAGTTATCTCTCTTGCACCGTTATATCGTCCTTCCTGTCCTTATCTAAGTGCAGTACACCACGAATGAAATATTGATTATTTTATGCCCCCTTAAACGAACTTTCGGGGATATATATAGTTTTTTTGTCATGTCCGTCCGCCTGTCTGTCTGTCTATCTGTTTTAATGTATGCATGATTCTCATTTTTATACTAATATACATCAATAATTTTAATTAAAAAAAAAAGAAGTCTATTTAATAAACTCCTTGTTTGATAGTGATCTCATTCCATATGCCTAAAAGAAAACGAGATATTGCACCTTTCCCCTAGACCTTCCCTTTGATAACAACACTTTTCACCTTTTGGCTTTGACACAGGAGTTTGACATACCCCTTTCTCATATATTCACATAATGCGAACAAAAGTTAAAAAGTAATAAAAAAATTAAAAGTATTTTGTATAGATTATTCAGAAAGAATCAATGATTCCAGACTTTGTGTTTTCATTTATCCTCTCTTTGACTGACATCTTACATGAATCTACTGAAATCTGTTTTAGCTTAAATTAAATATTAATCCAGTGAGCTAGTTACATTTATCGAACAACAGAAAGCACATTTTATAAACAAACTTTAGGATAATCAAGAAAGATTGGACTTTAATCTCTACAATCTATATATAAGTCAAAGGAGAAAAAAAAACCAAAAAATTATCCACTTTTCTAAACCTGTTCCAAGTTGATGATCTTAAGTATCCTCTAAAGAAAAAAAAATGTTTGTATCATTTTTCCTTAATATTCTGACACCTATTAGTGAGAAATATCAATTGCATCGAAGGTTTTTATTTGAACAGTTCCTTAACGTTGATTTGAAAGTATTTTTTTTCACGATATTTTTTCTCCAGACCGCTAATACAGAATGATAAGAGTTAATGGTGGCATTTTTGATATTGACCTTTTGTCTGACTTTTACTCTAAATTTTTGCTGAACTTATTTTAAAAAAAATCTTCTAGATAAATTTATGATTGGGTATAACTATCAAATTTGTGTGACTTTGAACTTTTCAATTATCCTTGAGTCCACTTTTCTCAAATCTGTGTATACCCTTGTTTCAAAGGAACTATATACTCCAGGCCAGATATTTTATACGTAAGCTTATATACACTGAATCATTATTTTATCAGAATTCATCAACTTTTGTTTACAATGACCTTTCCAAGACCCTTGACATTAATTACTCTTTACCGATATTGTGTATTAAACTCAGTTTTAAAGAAAGTATTAAGGGGTTTCATCACATTTCATACTCAATTAAAATTTTTTATGTTGCATTGCTTATAAACCTTGGTATGAATTTTCCATGCCAGTTAACACTATAGTATTTTGTGCAATATATAGGTAACCTTGACCAGAGATTAAATTAATTCCAAAACACGTCAATTTATTTGATATATTTATGTGATAAAAGCTTTGTGGTGGGTTTTTTCAAAGCAGTTAATAAAAGATGAAATTTTCATATGCAGGACAATTTCTTGAGGATTTGTTTTCTTTAAATTGTGCTACTGAGTGTGCTTAGGGTATTTTATATCTCCAAGATAGAAGTTTTGCATGTCTGTGTCTTAATTTTCTCTTCAAGCTTGTATATAACTTATGAAGGATTCATTATGAAATGTTTTTAACCCTAATTTCCAAAATCATGCAAACAAGGTGAAAGACATGTTTATCAAAAGTGTCACAAGCCATTGTGAGGGACATTCATGTTTTACAAAACATAATCACATTGTATCTACTTCAATTCCATTTATATCTGATGTGCCTGCATTATCATTGATATAATAATTTGATTTGTTCATATTGTCAGGATAGTGAATTACACAAAAAAGACAATACAGATCCCTCAAGGTCACTGCTGGTAGGAGGAGGATAATGAAAGAATGAGTGAAGATAGCAACAGGTTTGGACCAGTAAGTATATTTAAGGGACGTTCCTTAATAATAGATAAATTTTTCTAAGAGTTTGTCATTGAAGTGTTGCCACTTAAACATGTTTCTCACAAAAATTTGAGGTACTTTACCAGGCATTTCTGCAAAATACCAGGGGTAGTTTTTCTTATATTATCCTTTGGGGAAGAAAAATAATTTTCCAATTTCAATTGTTTAAATGTTTGGATTTTTTAAAAACGTTTAGAAAGTGGATCCGGTTGTATCAATATTTAATGAATGATTAAAGCTTCATTAAACTAATTATTTTTAATGTGTCATTGAATTCCGTTGTATCAATGTTTTTATGGACGATTTAATGAACCGTTGATACAATCGGGTCCTGGTTTAGAAATCAGGACCCGGTTGTATCAACGGTTCATTAAATTTGATGAATTATTAAGCCTAATGATTCATTAAATTCTTAATGATACATTAGTTAAAAAAGTCATTAAAGTGTGTTGTACAAAACCTTCATTAGAGTCTTATTACTTAATGAATCATTAAATATTTAAGAATTCATTAAATATTTATTAACATTAGGGGAATATCCCACAATGCAATGCATTTATACTTCCGGGGGCGTATCTGTGGGCTTTTTCTTTGTTTACAAAAAAACTAAAATAAATAAGCTCTAATTCATAAAAAACGTTTTTTTTAATCAACCGAATAGAAATCGTTTTAATTATGACGTGAAAATTAAAAAGAAATTACTTCATTTAACGAAGTCTCTGAGTGTCTTGAAGGATATAGGTCTAATATTAAAATAACGTATTTTTTATTTCATTTTAACTGCCGGAATTCCATTTCAATGTAATAGAAATCAGGAAAAGAAAATTAATTCTAGCGAAATTCAACTTTTAACCGAACTTATGGAGCGAAATATCGATTTCATAAATGTGGGGGTGTTATGGAAGGGAAATACAACCAAATGTCTGTGTATTTCGCTTTCATTCTTATTCTGTCTACTTGTCTAATATTTGGTATTACAGGCACGGGGGTGGGGTTGGGACTCCCGTTCCTTCCATTTTAAATCTGGGGTCGACAATTTTTTTTTCTATTTATGTATTATTATAAATGTATGCACAATATATTATATATATATATAATATCTTTTGTCTCAATAAGCTGTTCAAATTCGTGCTTATTACATTTCACTCTGATTTCTTCTCTTCATTTACTCCTATTTTGTTCTATTCTTATAAATTCATTCTTAAATTCAGTCACACAAACAATGTCACTTATTCAACGAATGTACATGTAAATAAAAGCAGGGTTACAAGCTCTTTTGTTCTACTCAAAATATATCCTTCTCAATGCAATGAATAATTAATAACATCTTGACTACAGCAATGAATAAGAAATAAAAATAAACCGATCTCTGAAGTGAATTTTCTTTTATTCGTTGTTACATGTGATACTCAGTAGCTTGTGGCAGAATTTTTCAGAAATACGTAAATTTAAAAAAATAATAATTTACATACATGTAAGAAAATAATATCACGCAAAAAATGACAATCAGTGTGAATATTTCGTGATGGTTAGCTGAAAGGTGTGTGTGTAAAAGGGGGCG
>PRKT01002407.1:0-22958 GCA_003671525.1 Saccostrea glomerata | reverse complement strand
TAGCTCCATGTGTAATTTTACGTTTTATTTTGACGATTCATTGCATAAGGACTAGCGATCAGTGGTTACTTTATTTCAACCAATATTGATTTAAATGCACAAGCTTTGCGCTTTTGACACACAGATAAATACGTTTTCAACACGAATTTTCTCGAACACAATTTTTTTCATCACAGACTTTACCATGGCTTTTACTTTTACCATTACCAATTTTAAACTTTTAAAGAGAATCTTCCAAATCATAACGATAGAATTATAGTCAATGAAATGGATTAAACATCAATAGGTAATTCGGCACGTGTAAACTTCTTAAGTGACTTGTGTGCTGCACAATGCCTATTAATATTACAGGTTTGATAGTAAAGTTGAAAAAATAATTTAAGATTTGAAAGCAATGAATCGAACTTAATTTGTTTTATAATTTATTCCAAACCCATAAATGATTAGTCTAGTGTGCTGACATTGTATAATTTTGTTCCGTGATTAAATATCGGTAGCAGATTATACAATGTACATGTAAGTAGTAATAAACTGGCATCGTATGTCCAGAATCGAAAATTTAAGAACTTATATAACAATCTGTATCTACTGAATATCACAAACTTATCATGTAATTACACACTTTTACAACCTAATTTAAACCGTTTACATCTTAAATCAAACCATTTGTATCATTTACCGTATATAACTCAGTATTTTCTTTAAAATTATGAACTTATATCTAACGCACATTACTTTTCTTGGTTTAAAAGAATACATGTACGAGAGAAAGCGAGAGAGAGGCATTTTATTCATGAACATTCATGTATTTACCAGAGTCCCTGTATCAAGTACTGTCTAATTTATTCTATTAAACTTAATCTCCCTTTCCTATTGTAATTGAATTTATTTGATGATTTTATTCAACTTCAAGCACAATATGTCGTACTAAAATGAAGTCCATGCACGGATGCTTTTGTACATCGGGAATTTACTTTAATCTTTTATCCCTTATGCATTCCCCCTTCAAGGAAAATTATTATGAATAAATTAATTGAACGACATGTATAAAACCACGTGGTTTGGGTTTGTTAACGTGTTTAAGGTCATGATCAGCAAATCACAACTCCTTGGGTCTTTCTGTCTAACGGAATAATAACCTCGAATGTACTACGTATACATCATGACTCCCCCATGCACCTCACCCCCTTTCCCAAAACTTTGAAATATATGAGGGAAGATGTTGTATTTGTGAATTTTTGAGTTTAACTTTATTGAATGTAAAGCTATTGCCTAAAAAATGCTAATAATATAGAAGGGAATTTCAACCCCGTCTATCCTTCATAAATAGAAACTCCATGTTGTTTGAATATTAACATCCGTGATGTTTTAAAATACCTCAAGGTTGTTTTTCTGACCTGTGCCGAAATGGAACGAGATGATGCGAATTCTAAACATCTTCATTGGCCGATATATAATCAATCCAAATAAAAAGGTAATTAAATATTTAACTGTAGATCATAGGTAAAAAAATTTTATAAAAAAAGTTTCAAATAAATAGATCTTTGCAAATAATCAAAAACATCTATATAATAATTATTTCAGTTTGTCTATAGCAGATGTCAATTCTGTTCTAAGCTGAAATTAACTTAGAATAATACGTTTATAAATTGATACGAAAACTGTACAATTGTAAAGAAATATTCCGAAGTAAACATTTTTTTCAATGGTCTGATAGTTGTACGTAACCTAAACTTTCTACACCCCTCCCGAAAAAATAGTTCAAAGGCAAAATTCTTTTTCATTTTATTTGGGGGTGGGGGATTCACGATTGTGTATGTTTTAACGTCCCTCTCGAGAATCTTTCAATCATACAGAGACGCCATCATGCACTTGCCAGTGGAGAGCTTCAAATATTGTCTTATAGTCGACTCGTAGGGCCTTTGCACAGGGAGGGATCTTTTTCGTGCCAGCACCTTAAGCGACACGGGACCTCGTTTTATAGGTCTCATCCGAAGGACAGGTCCACACGCCCCACAATGGGATTCCAACCCACGACGCAAGGATCAACACCTTACTTCGCGACTATATATAGCAGACGCTCTAATCACTGCGCTATGCGGGCGACATTTGGGGATATAAAATGAAGATGATGAAAAAACCGGTTAGTAAAAATAATAAGGGGTCTTTTTAAAATATTATTCTTACGAACTACTGGGCAAGAATGAGAAATCATACTTATGAAAGCTTCCTGATATAAAAAAGACTACTTTTTTTAAAATCATGACCACAGTTTTCCCCCGCAAAGTGATTGTGTATTTGGGGGGGGGGGGGGGGGGGGGGGGGGGGGGGGGGGGGTAGGGTGGATGGGTTGGGAATTAAATTGCCTGTTAAACTGTCCACATGTCTGTTTGTCCCTCAGATTTTTTCCCTGAAGGCAGGGCCATACCTTATAGAAACTGAAAGCTCGATACAAAGATTTCCAATGATCCTATGTCATTGGAATTATTCTAGGCAATATTCAAGGCAATATTACGGCGAATTCAAGGTCATGTTTTGTCACAATCATTTATATGTAATCGAGAATATCTACAAGCTCATACTTGATACAGAGATTGCTTGTGACAAAAAGGTTTTTCTACGATTTTGACACAGAAAATAGTATCATATCAATCTGGACTATAATTATTTAAGTTCATACTTGATACAGATTGCTTATAGTCCGCCATTTTCAGATGTAAAATAAGGTCATTTGACAAATGCAGGGCCAATAACAGAAAAGTTGTAACATTCCTGTCAGGGTTATGAATTTCTAATCACTAAATGTTGTTTCAGATTGAGGTTTGTCTTGACACAGAGCCAACATTATTTCGTTAAGGTCAAGGTCACTGACAGAAGATATATTTTCTTTCCCATGCTATGAATAAGTGAATGAAAATCATTGGAGACTCTTACTTGAAACATAGATTACTTATGATTGGAGGTTGTGTCATGACACTGATCAAAGGTCTTTCTGGCAAATCAAGGTCACTGACAGAGAAAAAAATGTTCAAGCATAACTTTGTAATTAAGATTCACTGGAGGCTCATGCTGAGAAGAACGATTTTTTACATAAGAAAATGCAGTGACCTTGACCCAAGGTCGGTACTTCCTGTCCACAGCTCCAACGGAAGACCTACTCGTTGCTTTGCAACGAGCTCGGCTCTAGTTCTTATTATTCTTTTTTTTTTCCTAGACGCCAACTTTCAAGCTTCATATCTTCCTCATTCCTGAACGGATTTTGTTCAAATTTTCAGAGCTTTTAGACTTCCCCAAACCCTTTTCGAATATTGTTACACAATTCGGAAATTACCTTCTATTTAAGAGTTATTCACCTTTTATTGAATTTTTCATACCTCTGTATTCCAGACAAAGGCTCTGAAAAGGTAATTACTGGAGCACAAAACCCTTTGAAATTGAAAAGAGGAAGAGTTGAAGTTGTGCACATCGATTTTTGTTTTTTGATTTTTGCATTTAAAATGGCGCTAGAGAGGGGTCAAAAGTTAGAACGCGGAAAACAGCAAAAAATTTGACATATTTTCCTTTATACCTTGAAAACTAAAAATATTTTGTTAAGACATGTAGAAGAAAAGTTGTGCATAATTGCAAGAGCTTTCATTTGATACTATAGAAAAGGGGCTGGCCCCTAAAATTAGGGATATATGGAGCTTTTGAAGTTTTTTTATGAAGTTTTTGCTTTATAACTCAAAAACGGTAAATATTTCGATCTGGATCTTACGAGCAAAATTGTTCTTTAACACCTTTTTGATCTGATGAGAATGTTTATTTGTTCGAATATACTGGGGTTATTGCATAATACGCAGTTGAAAGCAGGTCAGGTAAACATGTAACGTAAACATAAAATCATTTTGAATTGTGTTCGCTTTCTTCGGCCCGTTCGCGCAAAATAAAAAAAAAAATATTTCTCTATTCTGTGTTAATGTGTTTTATTTTAATTGTAATTGAGAAGGGGCTTCGGCAAATAATTATAATAAGTGATGGATATTGATAAGTAATATTGCTTATGTACGTTTTATTTTTACCATCACTCTTTTGTTTCTTCATTTACCGGGGTATCATTTTTTTAATAAAATTAAATAAACATTGAACATAAAAAATACTTTATAATATAATGTTATTCACGTATTTGTAATATAGCAAACAGTTTATATCCAGCTCTGTCGCTTTGTGTCTAAAGTTGTGTTGCCCGGTCCTCGTTTACAAGCACGTGGTTGCAGAGAACAGTGGACATATGTGAAGATCCATTGTGTACTCCGATAGTTACAAATGGAAAATTGGGTTTGAAATCATGTCGTTTCTTTCATATCATTTAATTTCACTCTATTTCAGCTTGTTTAAATCAATCGTAATCGCTTGTACATTTATTCATTGCAAGTTTTATGTATTTTGATAGCCAAATAAACACTAGCTTGGTTTGCAATATTTTTCCCCCTGTTTTTATCGAGGTGGATATTGTTTTATGAATCTTAAACTTACATGCACGCATGCATGGTAGTTGTAAGTGGAGGTGACATTTCTAATTCACGGGAAAACATCCAACATTAAATTAAGCACTTTTGAGTATGCAGTTATTTGCTACTAAACTTAAAATGTTATTGTACAAAATAATATACTTTTTTGTTGAATAAACTGAATATCTCAACATTGCACGATTTTACATGCTTGTACATGTACAGCCAATGTAAGTATAAATATACATGTATGCACTTTTGCATAGAATAACGGCCAAAATATATACATCCAAAGTTTCAGAATACGATTTTTAAAAAATTGAAAATTCGTTAATGATATTTATCATTAACTAGTTTCTCGACAATAAAATATCAATTTAAATTCTTTCCCAAACGTCCTTCCGGTCGGTCATTGTTAATGTTGGTGACATCAAATGTAGATACTAGGGTGTCAGTAAATAGTTTCACCTTAATTATCTTCATCGTCATTCGGTGTTTTCATCATTAGAAATAAATTGCTTGAGGACGTCTTGTTTTCTCTTCTTACATTGGTAACGCGTATGAACAAAGCAAACGGCATTTTACAAAAAAGGAAAACGAGAAGAAAAAAAACGTGTCTATTTAGATGAAAAACACAATCGCATTAATTTGTATTTGAACAATCCACATACGGTTTTTTCCTTCTCCCATGCATTTCGACTATACGGAAAAAAGGATCAGCAAATCCTTTGGTAATATTAAAAGAAAGGTGTTGTACCTTCAAAAGACACTCTATCCGAACAGTAATTACACAGACTACCAAATATATCACGGCGTCCCTAAAATTATTATTTAAATATTTCAATAAATTCTAATTTAGTTCAAAGAAAGCCACGCAGTTGTATACAAACATACCAAAAATAATCTTTCATGTTTCATGGACCGACACGTGGTTAAATTTCCTCTCATCACTTTAAGTACCCCCCCCCCCTTGTAACATGTTTAATATGAATACAATGTCTTCCTTCTGAGCCGAGAATGTAAGTTGGTTGATTTGTTTTTGTACATGCGTATATACATGTAGGTTAAGGCTGGTGTTGAATTCCAAAAAAAATGTCACAACCTATTTTTTATGTAAACCAATAATCATAGTTATATACACGACATTTCTATGCCCCGCCATGAATATGGCTTGGTATATAATGTTTGTCATGTCGGACGTCTTCCTTCCTGCCGTATCTCCTTCCGTAACACTTTGCCTTTAGCTAGGTTCAAAGTTCAGTTTCAAACAAACTATCCAAGATATTTTAATCAAACTTCATATACAGTATAGCTGCAGATCTGTAGCTCTCCAAAAAAAAAATGACAGACCGGAGAGTTGTACAGAGCCACCCATTGAAAAAACCGGTCCTACTAAACAGAGTACGCTAGTACGATAGAGTACTTTAGAATATTTATAAGCTAGTAACTAGTGCTAATTGTAACGGGGACCGTTACAGATGTTCCCCAAACGCTCCCCATCTCCCTCTTGGTGCCATATTCCCCGTAAGCTTCATTAAATAAGACAAACTTTATGCATTTGAGACTTTAACAACTTTTACCCAGAAGGGTACCAAGTTTATTCAAATTTTAGCACTGCACGCGTGCGCATGTGAATGCATGTGCATAATGACCATATCATCTTGTCTACACAATCTATATACTTTAATATACTAAATATTAAAGTATTTAATCCAAAAGTATTAAAGAATACGCTCATTCAAGTGTATTTTTGATTTTACTCATTTCACGTGCACGCACGTGCATACATGAGAATGGTGACATACCTTCTTGTAGAAGTCCATTACATCTATCTATGTTCTAAATCCCACTCCGTTTGGTTGAAAACCAAGGGAGTTATAGCTGATTAAAGTTTCAGCCAATCAGATTGCAGCGTACGTTCACGCACGTGTATTGATGTGCATGTTGATCATACATTCTTGTAGAAGTCCATTATATCTATCTATGTTCCAAATCTCATCCTGTTTAATTGAAAACTAAGGGAGTTATAGCTATTTAAAGTTTCGGCCAATCAGATTGTAGCCCGCGTACACGCACGTGTATGGATGTGCATGGTGACCATACCTTCTTGTAGAAGTTTATTATATCTATCTATGTTCCAAATCAAATCCTGTTTGGTTGAAAATCAAGGGACTTATAGCTATTTAAAGTTTCAGATTGCAGCGCACGTGCATGCACGTGTTTTTATGAAAATTGTAATATATCATTTTGTAGGATATCCTAATGCATGGCTATGTTCAAAATTTCAAAGGATTTCATCAAAAAACAAGAAAGATATAGAGACTTTAGTTTCAGCCAATCAGAGCGAAGCGCACGTGCATGCGCGTGAGATCTTGCTATTTTGACCATGTCTTATTGTGTATGCCAATAATATATCCTTATATTATGAGTTCCAAAGCATTTCATCAAAAATGTAAAAAGTTACGCCGATATCAATTAAATCGGTCATTTTTCGTGTTGCACGTGCGCGCTCTTGCAAGCACGTGCGCGCAAAATGACCTTTGTTCGGCAAATCTACATAACATGTCTACTGACCCTAAAAACATTTTACCTTACTCGGATGTGTAGTTTACAAGATCACTCGAGGACAAAATTTTCCCAGGAAGAAAAATAATAATAACTAGATGAGATCTCGTTGCGAGCAACGAGTAGGTCTTCCGTTGAATTTCTCGATAAGATGAGATGTGATTTTGACTGAGATATTAGTTAAAAGAGAATGACATTAAGTTTTTCTTCATTAAATTTAAAGTTTATGATTTTTATCACGATATTCTGAACATCTTTTGTTCAATATGGCATATAAAAATCCCCCCCCCCTTTTTCGAGACGTAAAGCATAAAAAATATAACATTTTGGCCCCTTTCAACCCTTATTATATAAGATATAACCAAAATTTTATAATATATTGTTGCAAATCATTAAGATGAATACTTTGGCTTCAGTAATATTAATAATATATTGATCATTAGATAGTTATTTATAATAGATAAAAGACTTTTGGCCCCTATGAGCCCCTAATTTGAGGGGTCAGCCCCTTTTTCTTGGTATCATATGAAAGATCTTGTGATTTTGAAGATATTGTGCACAGTATTTATTCAGAGATTTTTATTCGTTGTGGAGATATGCTGAATGGAAATATTTAGGGGCCACCCCTACAAGTCCTTAACGGGGCCGTTTTACAAAAATTCAAAGTATGCATATTGTTTAGAACATTATTCTGACCATCTTTTGTTCAATATTGCTGATGAAAATATTTCTCCTTTTTGAGATATAAAGCGTCAAAGATTTGACATTCTGGCCCTTTGTGACCCCTAATTACGTAACATATGATCAAAATCTTATCATGTATTGTTGCAAATCATTAAGATGAATACTTTTGCTTCAGTAATGCATAACAAAATATTGATCACAATAGTTATAGATAAAAGAGTTTTGGCCCCTCTGAACCCCTAATTTGAGGGGTCAGCCCCTTTTTCTTGATATCAAATGAAAGGTCTTGTGATTTCAAAGACTTTTTGTTCAACACCTATTCAGAGGTTTCTTTTCATTGTGGAGATATGATTCATATAAATATTTAGGGGCCACACCTACAAGTCCTTAATGGGGCCATTTTACAAAAATTCAAAGTATGCATATTGTTAAGAATATTATTCTGACCATCTTTTGTTCAATATTGCTTATCAAAATATTCCCCCTTTTTGAGATATAAAGTGTCAAAGATTTGAAATTCTGGCCCCTTGTGACCCCTAATTACGTAACATATGATCAAAATTGTATCAAATATTGTTGTAAATAGTTAAGATAAATACTTTTGCTTCAGTAATGTATAACAAAATATTAATCATTAGAGAGTTATAGATAAAAGACGTTTGGCCCCCTCTGAGCCCCTAATTTGAGGGGTCAGCCCCTTTTTCTTGATATCAAATGAAAGGTCTTGTGATTTCAAAGACTTTTTGTTCAACACCTATTCAGAGATTTCTATTCGTTTGGGAGATATGCTGAATGGAAATATTGAGGGGCCACACCTACAAGTCCTTGATGGGGCCATTTAACAAAAATTCAAAGTATGCATATTGTTAAGAATATTATTCTGACCATCTTTTGTTCAATATTGCTTATCAAAATATTCCCTCTTTTTGAGATATAAAGTGTCAAAGATTTGAAATTCTGGCCCCTTGTGACCCCTAATTACGTAACATATGGTCCTAATTGTATCATATATTGTTGTAAATCGTTAAGATGAATACCTTTGCTTCTATAATGTATCACAAAATATTGATCATTTAAGAGTTAAAGATGAAAGACTTTTGGCCCCTCTGAGCCCCTAATTTGAGGGGTCAGCCCCTTTTTCTTGATATCAAATGAAAGGTCTTGTGATTTCAAAGACTTTTTGTTCAACACCTATTCAGAGATTTCTTTTCATTGTGGAGATATGATTCATATAAATATTTAGGGGCCACCCATGCAAGTCCTTAATGGGGCCATTTAACAAAAATTCAAAGTATGCATATTGTTAAGAATATTATTCTGACCAACTTTTGTTCAATATTGCTTATCAAAATATTCCCCCTTTTCAAGATATGAAGCATCAAAGATTTAGCATTCTGGCCCCTTGTGACCCCTTATTACGTAAGATATGCTTAAAAGTTGAAAATATGTTGTTGCAAATTGTCTAGAATTAATAAAAATCGAAAAATCAAGCAGAAAAAGTGATCAAAAATTTTGGACACACGGGGGATCGAACCCGGGTCGCCCGCGTGACAATCCAACGCGCTAACCATACGTCTATCGGGATCGTCGCTTCGCGTTTTCAAATGCTAATATCTCGAGATTGGCTTTTTCGATTTTCAAACAAATTACATATTTAGCTTCTGCGACAGGGTCTCTATTCAATTCTCAAACAAAAATATTAAAAAAGAAAAGTTGAAAAATTACGTTTTTTAAATTCGCTTCCGGTTTCAACCGGAAGTATTTACGTCGCACGAAAAGGCAATTCTGCAACGCTATAAATCATGAACTAACATCTCCAATTAATCTCCAGTTCATATCTTAAGCAGTTTTCGCTACTAAATCAAGACAAAATTGCAATTTAAAATCAGAAAATTGTCCATATCTCACAACCGGAAGTGATGTCATAAAAACGCTTAAAAACCTATCAAGATCAATTGATGATCTATTACATATGAAAATTTCATGTAAATCGACTGAGCCGTTTCTGAGAAATCGCGTGCACAAAAATCGGTTGGAAAAAAAAAATAATAATAGGGAAAAAGAAACCGAAGAATAACAAGAAGGTCTTCCGTTGGAAACGGAAGACCTTAATAATAAGAAACAGAGTAAAAACAATATGTTCCCCAACTTCGTTTGGGGAACATAATAACTGTATATTTATAGCGCAAAAAGTTTTTTAAATATATCTACAAACTGAAAGCCTTTTATTGCCTGACGTCTCGGCGTCAGGCACTACTAAGGATCAATATTTCCTGGGTTCGAAGCTAAGAGGTCACAATTAGCCAGCGAAATTTTGTGCATGCTGATTATCATCGGATTTTGTAACATGTATTTCAGCAACAACAGTTATCTATTCTGTTAGCAGAAAAATAAACGTATTGCTAATACAATACATTGATGTATTTATTTCCTTTAGCTTTTTGCTAGCATCTATTAATTTCATGCGAGTTCTTATACGGATATGTCCGTTTGACCTTTTTACTGCATTTCTATACTACTGGATTAGTCCATTTGTCTTCTAGGTAAGGGGTGACACTATTATTTCGCGCCAAAATGTCACGTGTAGGTTTTTGCGCCCTTTTCCTGGACTATTCTATTGAATGAAAATGAAAACTGCATGAATTATGTAAAGTCTGTTCTTTTCTGTCTGAATCCTGGTCGAGCTTTGGAAAAAAAAAATCGGTGACATTCTGAAGTGAGTTAGAAGTTACATCATTTAAAGTAATAAAACATCTGATCATACCCCCCCCCCTCCAGGGGTTTCCTCCACAGAGTAAGACTTATGAAAGTGTCCTCTCACAAATTTCAGGATTGAGAAAACATGAATTGACAAATATTTTGATGGTGACCCCTCATCCCTGGGAAAAACTTCCTGAATCCGCACCATTCAAATATCGCCGTCAAGTTTGTTGGGTCATTTAAGGCTTTAATTATTTTTCCCACGTTTCCAACAATCTTTGATGCTTCGGCATACCCAAAAAACTATTTAACATATTCTGCACGTCAGTCATAATTGTTACGATTCCCAATTTCTTGTAGTTATCATATTTTCAGCTGTCACCTTTATATGTAGCCATGCTTTCAAGCATTAATCAAGTGTTTTCGCTTATTTACGTCATCCTCTAAAACCATTTTTAGACTCGTGGAGGGAGGTGTTCATCTTTACGTCCCGGGTTCGAATCTACAGCAGGACATGATCATGACTTCATTTTTTTATTTGATATACAAACAATATATATGGTTTATATAAAATGTGTTCTTTTTCCATTGCTCTGATGAGTATCTTACAACTTAAAATGAATGCATGATGTTTTGTGCAACATCTCCATAATTTACTCTAGTGAAATAATCAACCCCCCCCCCCCCCCCCCCCTCCCCCAATGTAAATGTTTATAGCTTATCATGCTTATAGATTCTATAGATATTGATGACATTAGTCAGGCAAGCTTTTTAAAAAACTGTTACTTGTGTTATTATTTATTTATTCGCGCAAAGGACATTGGGTAGTAAAGGAGTTCTGGGAATGTTGCACAACAAAATTTGCTTGACGTGTGTACAATTCCGAACTTCTTCTTTTCTTACACGTTATTCTATTGAGCTCGCTGCGCTCGCTATTATACGGTACTTTGAATAAAAGAAACGTCGTAGTCTTTATGAAAGTAACCGATTTTCTTGATTGTACAAACATTTTCTAAGAAATTAGGGGTTTTTTAAAGTTATAATAAGGAAGAGAATTAATATATGTCATTTTAGATTGCTGACGTGCAATGATCTGATACATGTGTACCGTATTTATGAGAGGTTCATATCTCTTCCCTCGTCTGAAAATTGTCACATCCATTGATATTTCTTTTTTGCTACGATTTAATGCTTTAAAAATGATGTCTTTATTTAATTTGGTCATTCTCGAGTTGTAGAGTGCATCCTGGCAATCATGAAGTGACGATAAACTACAGTATATCGATGATGCAATGTATCCAATATATAAATATCTGTCCCACCTGTCTGTTTACGCGGCAACGAAACTCCCCTCCTCAACGTTAGAATGCAACAAGGGAGATAATCTCAAAACTTGCGCATACCATTCAAAATGGTGTTTAATATCAAATTTCACATGTTGATGCATACTGATGAGAACTATTCAACTGCATATCACCATTTTTGATCTTGACTTTTCTTTTGACATTGAACTTTCTTTTGACCTTGACCTCACTCCTTTTAAATTAGTGTTCAACTCATTTTTTCCTCGGAAGAGCTTATGCGATAGTAAGTGTCCGCTGTCCGTTCGTCTGTCTAGCTGTCCGTCTGTCTGTAAACAATTTTTCAAAATGCTACTCTACCTACTGTTTTGGTCTGATTTCAATATAACCTGGCACACAAGTACACTTCTCTAAGATACATAATATAGTGCATCGGTTTTTGAATGCTTTAAAATGCTACTCCTTCAACAGTTTTTGTCTGAATTCAATATTACTTGGCACATAAGTAGCCTTCACTAAGATACAAAATATCGTGCATCTGTTTTTGATTTCGATGAACGGTGTTGCCATGGTTACAAAAAATAGAAATTTCTGTATAATTCCTTAAAAATCCTACTCCTCCTACAGTTTTAGTTTGATTTCAATATAACTTGGCACACATGGATAATATTTTTATAACGAGAGTTAGTCATTGCTTAGAACAAGGTCAGTTGGAGAGTTCAAGGTCACTTGGAAAGTTCAAGGTCGCATATATATTCGTTTATAGTCTTTTTCCTAGCTAAACATTGCAAGTTGCTTCTCTTACAAGGTTTAAATTTTCACTTGTACAACTTTAGAATGTGGCTTTTGACCTAGACTTAAGGTTACGTCTTCTTATCCGAAGCTCCAACGGAAGACCTATTCGTTGCTTTGCAACGAGCTCGGCTCTAGTAACTATTCAGAATTTGTTTACAAATAGTTGTATATTTCATCAGAGAACACGGACTAAAAATTCATTTTAAAACATCGATCATATTTATATTATTATTAAATCATTGCTGAAAGTGTGTCGCCAAGTTAAGATTACAAAAAAAGTACGAGATAGATTAACAATTTATAATATCAAATGTTCTGGAAACGATATTTTCTGTGTATAGAACACATTTCATACTGAACTTTTCTTGTCCAATCTCCCGAGCCTGCTTAAAAGTGAAAACGTTTTACCCCTAATCAACGACTTATTAGTTCTAAAGTGTGTCTTCAATATCAAAATAATCTCTTCACTTCGTACAAGCCGCCATTTTCAAAGGACAGGTCTTTTCATTTTTAATTTTTGGATGGGTCGTTCGTGTATCGTTTCGTACCGATATTTTAATGCTTGTATCGTAAACCGTATCTTGGAGGAAAATATCGGTATGTATCGGTGTATCGGTATATCGTCCCACCCCTACGCCGTGGATTGAGGCTTTGTGAATCTACAGCTCATGCTGTAATGATAATATAATGCCTTTAATGGGACTATATGGTGATTCTATTCTGTGCTTGGATAAACCTTGATTCTGTTACTTTTCCACGGCCAAAAGGTCGGTACAGGTATGGTGGGCAGCACTGGCTAAAATTGCGCACAAGTTACGTGACGTACTTTCCAGTTTATAAGCCGTGCAGTATCAATTGTTTTTTGTAAAAATACAAGGGACGAGAGAAGCTTTATTGATTTTGTTATTAACTTACATTTAAAAATATTAATGAAAGAGCCGGCAACATCCTGTGGTCTGGATTTAATTTTTATCTTGGTCCAGTAATCCTGTTTTGTGTTTATGATCAGTGTTGAATTTTACGAATCCTATTCCTTTTATATGGTTGGAGTTTAATATTACCAGGATCCTGCACAACTATATGGTTGGGGTTTAACTTTTGCAGGATCCTGTACCCCTATATGGTTGGGGTTAAAATATTAGTAGGATTCTGTACCCTTATATGGTTTTGGTTTAACTTTTGCTGGATCATGTACTCCTATATGGTCGGAGTTTAATTTTCAGAGGGCCCTGTACTCCTATATGGTTGGAGTTAAATTTTTAGAGGCCCCTGCACTCCTATATAGTCGGAGTTTAATTTTAAGAGGCCCCTGTACTCCTAATTGGTCAGAGTTTAATTTTATGAGGGCCCTGTACTCCTATATGGTTGGAGTTTAATTTTAAGAGGGCCCTGTACTCCTATATGGTCGGAACAAATTATTGAATTTGTTATTTACTTATATTTAAAAATATTAATGAAAGAGCTACAATTAATTCCTGCAACATTCTGTTGTCTGGATTTAATTTTATCCAGGTCCAGTAATCCTGTTTGTGACTATGATCAGTGTTGAATTTTACGGATCCTATTCCTGTACTCTTATATGGTTGGAGTTTAATATTACCAGGATCCTGCACCCCTATATGGTTGGGGTTTAACTTTTGCTGGATCATGTACTCCTATATGGTTGGAGTTTAATTTTAAGAGGGCCCTGTTTTCCTATATGGTTGGATTTTAATTTTAAGAGGCCCATGTACTACTATATAGTCGGAGTTTAATTTTAAGAGACCCCTGTTCCCCTTTATCGTCGGATTGTAATTTTAAGAGGGTCCTGTACTCTTATATGTTTGGAGTTTAATATTCACAGGATCCTATACCCCTATATGGTCGGGGTTAATTTTGTAGGATCCTGTACTCATTTATGGTTGAAGTTTAATATTTATAGCATTCTGTACCCCTTTATGGTCGGGGTTTAATATTAACAAGATCATTTACCTCTATATGGTAGGGGTTTAGTATTAACAGGATCCTGTACCCCTATATAGTTCGGATTTTTAAAGATCATTTACCCCTATATGGCTGGGGTTTATATTACAAAATCCTTACCCCTATAAGGTTTGGTTTTAATATTAACAGGATCTTCTACCCCTATATGGTTGGGGTTAATATTAACAGGATACTGTACTCCTATATGTTTGGGTTTTAGCAGGATCCTATACTCCTTTATGGTCGGAGTTTATTTTAAGCAGGTTCCCGTTTTCCTTTATTTATGGAGTTTTATTTTAGCGAGATCATGCACCCATATATGGTTTGGGTTTTCATGTTTACAGGATACCACCTGTTAAAAGGTCGGAGAGAATACTCGAAATCGGGTATTATCCGTGAAATCGAGTATAATAACCGATATTAGGGTATCGTTGAATCCGCGAAATCGGGTATTCCGTGCAACTCTCTATAAAAACTGAAGAATAAAGCAACGGCGCATTATGCCAGTTACTGTTACTTGTACATCAGAATGTTGTGGATTTATTTTTATTTAACCTAATTCATACGGTTGTCAGATAAGTTTAAAATCACACGACAAACACTGTTGTGGTAACAAAGAGGACACAATGGCGTTATTATTTTTCAATATAATTTCTAAAAACAAATAACTACACTTCGTTTGTCTTTATTTCCCATTAAAGTATTCCGTATATTTAATTTTCTTATTTGTGCACTATTCACAAAATGTGAAACTTTAAAGAAATTAAACGACTAACGCCGTGTTATGTATTTTTACTGAAAAATGTATGGCGTACCTTTCACGTGTTTGGGAGGGGGGTATAAATAAAAGTCAAATGTGTACATCTTTTCATGAGCTTATAATACATTGAATTTCTCAATATAGACCGAGGTACAGTCATATTGAAATATGAATTAAATAGTCAAGTTTTCACATTTCTTATAGTTTTTACGTTTATGAACATGTTAATGAACAAACTGAAATAATGGAGTGTTCAATTGCCTTGGAAACTCTTGTCTTAATTTTTGGGAATATAATTCCTTATCGGACATTAAAATTTCATAAAAATTGTAGCCACTTCCTTTCTTTATTATACTATTTGATAGACAGGGTAAATTTTACCTCTTTACATTCTATATTTTTTATATCGCTATATCTTATACCTCATTATAATATGCTAGCTAATACAACGCACTATCTGATTGGTTCTAGACACAGTTTTCTTTTAGTTATTTTATCTATGAATCTTATTACTCATGGCAATAACTTTTCTTATTACTCATCTATAATGAAAAAATGTGTTAAAAAAGATAAACATGAATTCTAGTTACTTGCAGTCTCATATTGTGTTAGAAAATAACAGGTTGCTTTTTGTTTACCTGTATGATTTTTATTTGATGTATAAATCTTCCCTACAATTAAAAATATATGACCGAGTTTAACCGACCATGACATTCAACGAGAGATCTCTTGGACACATGTAGAACACAGTCGAGGTTGTTTTGTCAGAGGTGGTCAAGAAGCCTTTAGCCCCCCCCCCCCCCCCCCCCCCCCTCCCTTTGAAGTCGCCAAGAAATGGTAAAATAACTAAAGCCGAGCTCGTTGCAAAGCAACGAGTAGGTCTTCCGTTGGAGCTGTGGACAGGAAGTACTGACCTTGGGCCAAGGTCACTGCACTTTCATATGTCAACAACCTGTCTTCTAGCATTAGCCTCCAGTAAATTTTAATAACAAAGTTATGCTTAAACATTTTTTTCTTTGTCAGTGACCTTGATTTGCCAGAAAGACATTTGATCAGGGTCATGACAAAACCTCCAATCATAAGTAATCTATTTTCGAGTAAGAGCCTCCAATGATTTTCATTTACTAATTCATAGCGTAGTAACGAAAATATTATTTCTGTCAGTGACCTTGATCTTAACAGAATAACCTTGGCTCTGTGTCAAGACAAACACCTTTTAGTGATTAGAAGTTCATAACCCTGACAGGAATTTTACAACTTTTCTGTCATTGGCCGATTAAGATGTTTTAAATTTGCAGTATCTCGTTCCATTTTATCACAGGTCAGAAAAACAACATTGAGGTATTTTAAAACATCAACGGATATTAATATTCAAACAACATGGTGTTTCTATTTATGAAAGATAGACGGGGTTGAAAGTCCCTTCCATAATACGTATTTTAGGTAATAGCTTTACTTTCAATAAAATTAAACTCAAAAGTCCACAAATAAAATATCTTTCCTCATTTATTTCAAAGTTTGGGTAAAGGGGGTGAGGAGCATGGGGATGTCATGGTGTATACGTAATACATTCGAGGTTATTATTCTGTTAGACAGGAAGACCCGAGGAGTTGTGGTTTGCTGATCATGATCTAAAACACGTTGACAAACCGAAACCACATGGTTTTATACACGTTATTCAATCAATTCATTCATAATTATTTTCCTTGAAGGAGGAATGCATGGATAAAGGATTAAAGAAAATTCCCGATGTACAATAGCATCCGTGCATGGACTTCATTTTAGTACTATACATAATGATATTGTGCTTGAAGTTCAATAAAAAACTTCAAATAAATTAAATTTAAATAGGAAAGGGAGATTTTTTTTAATAGAATAAAAATTAGACAATACTTGATACAGGGAC
Source organism: Saccostrea glomerata (assembly GCA_003671525.1). NCBI lineage: Eukaryota > Metazoa > Mollusca > Bivalvia > Ostreida > Ostreidae > Saccostrea > Saccostrea glomerata. The sequence goes on along the minus strand of PRKT01002407.1, from coordinate 5,795 downwards.
TCGCTGGTAAATACTTGAATGTACTTGAATAAAATGCCTCTCACTCGTTTTCTCTTGTACGCATATTTTTTAAACCAAGGAAAGTAATTTGCGCTAGATATAAGTTCATCATTTTAAAAAAAATACTGAGTTATATACGGTAAACGATACAAATGGTTTGACTTTGGTGCCGGTTATGATTTTAACAGTTTAATTTAGGCTGTAAAAGCGTGTAATTACATGATAAGTCTGTAATATTCAGATAAGATTGTTACCCCGGTATATAATTTCGATTCTGGACATATGCGGGTTTATTACTACTTGAATGTACATTGTATAACCTGCTACTGATATTTAATCACGGAACAAAATTACAGTGTTAGCACACTATACTAATCATTTATACGGGTTTTGAATAGATTATAAAACAAATTAATTTGATTGCATTAAAATCATTATTTCTTGAACTTAACTATAAAACCTGTACTATAAATTAATAGACAGTGTGCAGCACAGAAGTCACTTATGAAGTTTACACGTGCCGGTGTTACTTATCGATGTTTAGTCCATTTCAATGAGTATAATTTTATACTTACGATTCGGAAGATTCTCTTTAAAAGTTTAAAATTGGTATAGCCACGGTTAATATCTGTGATGAAAAAAATGAGTTTCGGAAAACTTGTGTTGAAAACGGATTTATTTGTGTATGAAAAGAGCAAAGCTTTTGCATTTTAATAAATATTGGTTGAAGTAAAGTAACTGCAGATCGCCAGTCCTTGCGCTATGAATCGTCAAATTACACATGGAGCTAACAAATATTTAAGAATTGAAGACTGATTAATGTACATGTAAAATAAATGCCCCAGCGTTTTGTACTAAAGTCAAACCTTAAACATTTTAAGATATTTTTGAAAGATTTAATATACTTAGAGAAAATTATATTTTCTTACTATTGAAGAATGGTTTGTATATATATACCAATTATTTTGCCTATGACTGCGGGGTCAATGGTCCACCACGGTGTGTCGCTTTAGAATTTCTCGGCCGCGTGTAATCGAAAGATAGATTACGTAATGGTACAAACACACTTTATAGAATCTGGGTTCCAGGTGAATATGAGAATCGAGCAGTAAAAAATTGTGTATTATTTGACTCTTAAAAGTTTTTTTTAATGAAATCCGGGCGTATATTGCTTCCCTTCAAATTGTTTGTGTTTATATTCAAACGTTTACGTGCTGAGTGAAAAGAATTTTACCTGTGCATATATAGGTCATGTACCAGCTCCTTTCAAACAAGACTCGAACACAATAACAATTTCATGAGATCAGTAAGATGTTAAAGCACAACTTTATAATCGATAGTCATTTCGAAATCTTTACCGTTTTTGACTTATAAAGCAAAAACTTTCAAGGTCCCTTGATCCCTAATTATAGGGGCCAGCCCCTTTTGAATTGTATTATATGAAAGCCCTTGCAATTATGCACAACTTTTGTTCATTACGTCTTAACAAAATATTTTAATTTTCAAGATTAAAAGGAAAATATATGTAAACTTCCGCTCTTTTAGGCGTTCTAATTTTTGACCCCTATAAAGCGCCATTGTGAATACAGAAATCGTAAAACAAAAACTTCACAACTTCAATCCTTCTGTTACCTAAAAGCAGTAAAAATTCTGCTCCAGCTTTTGTGGTCTCTGAGCCTTTATCCGGAAACGAAAGCTTATAAATTTTCGTTTAAAGGGGAATAACTCAAAAGCGGAAGTGAATTTTTAGATGTTAGATACCACTCTGATAGAGTTTAATAATGTCTATAATGTCTGAAAATTTGAGCGAAATCCGTTGATAAATGAGTGATATATGAGGCCTCAAATTTGGCGTCTAGGAAGTAGAAGAAAAAAAAGAACTAGAGCCGAGCTGTGTCGGTCCATGAAACATTATTTTGGAATGTCTGTTTACAGCTGCGTAGCTTTTCTTAGAATGAAATTAGTATTTTTTAAAATATCTAAATAATTCTTTTATTAACGCCGTGGTATATTTGATAGGCTGTATAATAGCTGTTCGGATAAAGTGCCATTTGAAGGTCCAACACCTTTCTTTTAATATAACCAAAGGTTCTAGTGATCTTTTTTCCATATAGTCGAAATGCATGGGAGAAAGAAAAAAAAACGTATGGGGTCGTTCATAAACAAATTAATGGGTTGTGTTTTTCATCTACACAGACACTTTTTTTCTTCTGGTTTTCCTTTTTTGTGAAGTACCGTTTATTTTGTTTACAAGCTTGTTTTCATACCGCTGTTCATACGCGCTACCAATGTGAAACAGGAGAAAACAAGACGTCGTCAAGCAACAATGACTGACCAGATGAACGTTTATATACATTGTAATCATTATACAACCAAATATCAGAGCGAATCGATAATTTAAGTACCTACTTAAATACATAGGAATTCAATAATTAAGGAAAGAATTTAATTTATATCTTATGATAAATAGGCAATAACGAATTTTCTAATTTTGTAAAATCGTATTCTGAAAGCTCTGGATGTATATGTTTGGCCGCTCTTCTATGTAAAAGTTCATACATATAAAACATGTAATTATTATCGGCTGCGGTAGCGGCCAATCTTTTTGTGATTGTGTTAGAGTGTGCACATGGGGAAATGAGACTTTTTTTTATTACTTATTATTACATGTATGTTAATTGTTGTATCCATGACTATATGCCAATGTATTATGGTGTTGTCAATAAATGAATTGAATTGAATTACTTCAATAAAATAATTCGTAAATTATAACAAGTAAAAATCATGCGTAAAATATTTTAAAAACTTGCTTAAACTTAGTATTAAATGTTGAAATATATTTCAATTTCATTGTCATTAATATCTCATGATCATCGATAATTTATGGTCATATAAAAAGAGTTTACATCAGATACACCCCAGCCTGAGAGTGTGTAAGATTTGAAAAGAAATCTCTTGATTTTCCGGATAATGATGATGTGGTTAAAGTGCATGGTGAATAAAAAAATGAGGAGTTTTTCAACTTCTAGTAAAAATTGTTTTGAATTTGCTCTACATCTACAAATGACACAAAGATTATGAAGATATTTTTTTTAAATTTTGCACTGCGGTTTGCAGCATAGCCTGCTCTGCAGAAACCATGAGCAATTTCACGTAATCAAGATCCAGGGTATCGATGCTCGGACAGGCCTACAGCTTCATTTTGATGACAATAAATTCTTCTTATACATCAATGAACATGATTTTTTTAAACATCGATAAATCTATTTATGAGCAAATGCGGTAAAATTATTTTTTATTTTGCTTTGAAAACAGCCTGATATAGAATTGAAAAACTATTTCAGCTTTGAATATCTTGACGTGCTTTCCTTGCATGTGAAAGAATTTTTTTGCTTTGCAGCCAATTTGATGCTTTGCATCAATTAAATTCGTACTGACATTGTACATGTACAGGCATGTAAAATATTCTGTTTATTGGACATATAGTATACCGTTCTGTACAATATCATTTTAAGTTTAGCAGCAAATAACTGCAAACTCAAAAGTGCTTAATTTCATGTTGGATTCCCCCCTGTGAATTAGAAACGTTAACTCCCTTTACAATCATCATGCATGCGTACATGTAGTTTAAGATTCATAAAACAATTACCACTTCGATAAATACAGGAAAAAATGGTGTAAACCTAGCTCGTGTTTTTTTTTCGGCTATCAAAAGGCATAAAACTTTAAATGAATAAATGCACAAGCGATTACGATTGATTAAATAAAGCTGAAATAGAGTGAAATTGAATTATATGAAAGGAGTCGACATGATTTCAAACCCAATTTTCCATTTGTAACTATCGGAGTACACAACGGATTTTCAAATCGACATACCCGCTGCTATCTGCGGACACGTGCTTGTAAATGAGGACTGGGCTATAAAATTTTAGACACAAAGCGACAAAGCTGGATGTAAACTGTTTATTACAAAAACCTGAATAATAATATATTTTTAAAGTATTTTTTTAACGTTCAATGTTTATTAATATTAAAAAGAAATAATGGAGAAACAAAAGAGTGATGGTCAAAATAAAACGTACATAATAGTACATTACGTATCGCAAGACTTCCATCACTAATTATAATTATTTGCCGAAGCCCCTTTTCAATTACAATTTTAAAAAAATACATTAACACGGAGTAGAGAAATGATTTTGCGTGGTAAAATATTCTGTTTATTGGACGAAATAGTATACCGTTCTGTACAATATCATTTTAAGTTTAGTATAGCAAATAACTGCAAACTCAAAAGTGCTTAATTTCATGTTGGATTCCCCCCTGTGAATTAGAAACGTTAACTCCCTTTACAATCATCATGCATGCGTACATGTAGTTTAAGATTCATAAAACATTTACCACTTCGATAAATACAGGAAAAAATGGTGTAAACCTAGCTCGTGTTTTTTTTTCGGCTATCAAAAGGCATAAAACTTGAAATGAATAAATGCACAAGCAATTACGATTGATTAAAAAAAGCTGAAATAGAGTGAAATTGAATTATATGAAAGGAGTCGACACGATTTCAAACCCAATTTTCCATTTGTAACTATCGGAGTACACAACGGATTTTCAAATCGACATACCCGCTGCTATCTGCGGACAAGTGCTTGTAAATGAGGACTGGGCTACAAAATTTTAGACACAAAGCGACAAAGCTGGATGTAAACTGTTTATTACAAAAACCTGAATAATAGTATATTTTTAAAGTATTTTTTTAACGTTCAATGTTTATTAATATTAAAAAATAATAATGGAGAAACAAAAGAGTGATGGTAAAAATAAAACGTACATAATAGTACATTACGTATCACAAGACTTCCATCACTAATTATAATTATTTGCCGAAGCCCCTTTTCAATTACAATTTAAAAAAAAATACAATAACAAGGAGTAGAGAAATGATTTTGCGTGAACAGGCCAAAGAAAGCGATCACAATTCAAAATGATTTTATGCACCAGTGTTTCGAATTACGATTAAATGAAAGATCGGTGAAGTATTCTTATTGATTCGATAAATTAAAAACATGATTTTCTATAAATGGATAGGTTTTTGTACACAATGGATTTTAAAGACGATCACAGACACTTGCATTGTTTACGACAGGTGGCTGGTACACTATTGACCTCGATCGACAGCGTGGGATTGGCGCGTTGGATTACATAACTGTTACAAACATCTAGGCGATCTTGGAGATCGCCAAATGTATACAACTAATGATCGTGAATTATTCGATGCATAAAGTTAAAATAACTTATAATTGTTATAATAATCAATGTAGAAAGATAGATTTAATATATTCCATTTATGAAGACGTGTTCACTATAAAACTAATTAATAATAAATAAAAAAGAAAGACTAATCGTTTTAAATAATTTAATAGTGAACCGTAAAACACGTATAACGCCTTATTTAGAAGAAAATTAACATTAAATACCATAGGGTTTATAACTGAAAGGAAGTTTGTGTTAATCATACACATGAAGAGGTCTGATTTCCTTTCCGAATGAAAAACGCTATCTGTTTACCTGGCCTGCTTTCAACTACGTATTACGCAATACCCTCGGTATAATCGAACACAAACCATTTTCATCAGCTTAAAAAGGTGTCAAAGAACAATTTTGTTCGTATAATCCAGATCGAAATATTTACCGTTTTTGAGTAAAAAAGCAAAAACTTTCAAGCTCCCTAAATCCCTAACTATAGGGGCCAGCCCCTTTTGAATAGTATTATATGAAAGCCCTTGCAATTATGC
>PRKT01002406.1:0-22984 GCA_003671525.1 Saccostrea glomerata | reverse complement strand
TTTCTGTTTTGTTTACCCAGGAAGGTTTTGGTGTTTGTTCCTTTCCGCAGAGGTTTGCTTATGATTTCACACCTTTTTCACAATTTTTAAACAGAAGAATAGAGGACTATTTTCGTGATCAACTTTTTTTTCTCATGGTAATTGTCTGTGGCGTGTAAAATTTCCTTTGCCTTTGCTGTATAAAACAATATCATTGGATATAAGACTACGTAAAAAGAACATACTTAATGATAATATCATATTAAGAGTTTAGGAAGAATTAAATGTCATTATTACGGCAGCGAAACAAATTGCAAGATGTATTCTCTTTGATTAGAGTGTCAAACAATTAAAGGACACAATTTGAAAAAAAAAATTAAAAAATTCGGAAGGAAAGGAATTTGAAGCTAATTTGTAAATAATAACTTTTTTTATCTGATAGTAGGAGTAATTAATCACCAGTATTATTAGCAAAAATACAATAAATTTTAAATAATGATCATTTGGATTCACCATTGAAGTAAGCAATTTATAGAGAAATAAGAATGGGTTCTTAAAATCAGGAATTGGTAAATATTCTCTCTAAACAATACTAAACTTAATTCTGTTCGTTTTATTTCAGATGAACATTTTTTTATCTTAAAAGTTTTTTTGAAATTTATACATTTCTCTAGGTCTGAAGTTAGTACTTTTATGAAAAATATGCTTTTATATTATATAACTTTGTGAAATCCGGTAATCTGATTGGTCAATACGAAGTACTTATTTTTTAATAACGACCGCTGAAAGCGAATAATGACTCGCACGAGCTGCCTCGTTTTCACTTTCGCTTTAGACAAACATGGAAGTTCGCAAGTTGTAGGTGAGGAAAATTTAAAAGATATAGTGAAGAACTATGAGGCTGATAATACAAAAAAATTACAAGATTATCTGTGAATATTTTTCGGGAATACAGTAATACTTAGCACATACCATTTCATGGTTGAGTTCGACTTTTCCACTCGGCGAGCAGAGATTTGACGGTGTTTACGCGATTACGGAGACTAAAAAAATGAAGACAAGCATGCCATGTAAGATTGTATCTTATCTTAGAAGACAGGTATTTATAATTTGTCAATGCATTTCCTTTGCAAGTGTAAACGAGAGTGATTCTCAATCTGGGGGAGGGAGTACTCTGTGTTATTCTGAGATAGATATCTTGCGTTATTATTATGATATGGGTTAAAATTTATTATCGAAACAATTTCCTCTGAATAATATTTAATGAATTCTGAAACATTTACATTTAACTTATTTATGGTTAATACTATCTCTGTAAACATTAGGAAGATATACATTGTACTAATAAATTCGGGAAAATATCATTTATATAATATAATAAATATGGACTCAATGTAGGTCAATATGCATTTATAATGACCCAGGATGTCAGATATTGACCTCAGATACATGAAGTATATCGACCTCGGGCTAGCGCCGTCGGTCGATATACCACATGTATCTTCGGTCAATATCTGTCATCCAGGGTCATTATAAATGAATATTGACCTACATTGAGTCCATATTTGTATAATATCTGTACTCACTCTTATATATTCACGTTTATCATTTTACCGTATTTAAAATTGGAATTCTTATCTTTTTTACTACTGTTAACTTCAATTTTGCCTATTAAAGAAAAATAATGCAATGATTTAACAATTGTTTCAGGTATTTCTCGAGATCTTTGTAAATCAAGCGAGAATTATGAACATATTTTCCTCCTAAAAGAATTTTAAATCCAATTTCTTTCTAAAAAAAATTTAAATTAAATTTCTTCCTAGATAATTAAAGGCACATTTTCCTCCTAAGATAATTGTAAACCCAACCTTCCCCTAAGACCAAAATTAATTTCTGAAAAATTTTCACACCTTTTGAGAAATGCTCTGGCCTAAATGGAGGAAGAGGTTCTGAATACTTATGTTTATAATGTACATAGGAAATGTTTTAGATTGCTTAGTCAATAAACATTTAATTCACCATCAGGATTTTGTTTTTTATGTTATGTGTTAAATCTACTATCGTCTGATTGGCCAACAGGTTAGGATTATTTGAATTTTTGTTTACTTCAGGAAAAGTGGAAAATGTATTTTATACGAGGAGTCCGTGTTCGAAAAAGAAAAAAAAGCTTTTGAATGATTTAGCCTTAATGGTTTCACTTAAATATGCTCATGTCTGTAACATTTTTATCCAATTTCTGATTGATTTAGACCACATTTTTGAGTATCGCCCTTCGTATATTGGAATATCATAGATCCTATGATTTCCTTGACTTGTTTCTTCTTTCTGAAAGGTATTTTTCAAGTTTGGAAAATGAAACAAGTCAAAGAATAAACGATATGGCGAATTTTTTGGTGTGACATAACATTAACATTCTGTTTATCCCCTAAACTCTTTTACCTTTATGGAGTGTGGGTTTGGACGCTGTCATGAAGAAATTTAATGTAGTGGATTCTGATTCTGGTTTCATCATCTCAAAAACATTTTGATTTTTTTATTTTTGCTGAAAATTGCTTTCTAGACTTCTCTAGAAATTGAACCACCTCCCCGAATAAGGATTTGAACAACAAGACCACTAATATTTAATAAAATGGCGTATACAACTGTTTTTGTGATTTTGTAATTCTTTGCTCTTCTAAGACCTTGGCTGTTTTTATCAAGAGCATCTTATTGTAAATTTGTTTTGAGGGTTAAGAGCAATGGATTCAAGTTTCACTATTTGTTTTAATTAGAGAGAAACGTGGATAACTTCAAATTTTGATTTTTTTAAAAAATAATTGTTGAGATATTAATTCTTACACGCTGTCGTTTTCACTCTTTTTTTTCAAAACATAGCTTGACCATTGAGTACTAAGCTTTTTTACCGTCAAATGTTTATTTAAAACAGTGTAAACTGCCCCCAAAATAATGCTTGTCAATTTTGCTATGTGTCTTAAAGTCAATCAAACATCATTAGCGATAATTGTTGATTTTGGCAAACAGTACATTGGTTGTTGTAAGTCTTTGTCGCCAAGGACGGTACCCATTTTTGACGCCCATTATATCATTTTTTTTTTCGTGAATGTTTCTTTGGGATTCTTAACGAGTTTTACAGCAGCTTTCATGTAGTGTTTAATTTCACTCTAGTTTAATGATTCTTTACCATTCATTTTAAATGCAATGTCTCGAACAGTCCTTGTTGAAAAGCTGAAAAGTGGTCACATTAACTGTAATAATTCATTAGAGATTCAATCATGAGAGAAAAACAACCTAAATGTCATATGATTTCTTTATTGTATCTTATGGAACTCAGGGCATTATTGAACAGCCCTTGTAATTAGCTAGGATATACGGTATAGCAAAGAATCACATTTCACACTCTCAAGGTTGCTGAAATATAATCAAAATCTCTCTGAATTTGAAAAATATGATTTTACGACATATTTTAATATAAGTAATTTCTTTTCGACTTTAAAATCAAATAAATATACATGCTACAAATTCTTACAGGAAGTTTATGGCCAACATCCCAAAACTCGGAGTGGCCTCCTTCTTCTTCCATAGACATTGGAGGTAAGAAATTTTCACTAAAAATATTTTCTATAACATATAATAATATAAAAGATGAAAAATATGATTTTACGACATATTTTAATAAAAGTAATTTTTTTTCGACTTAAAAATAAAATAAGTATACATCCTACAAATTCTTACAGGAAGTTTATGGCCAACATCCCAAAGATCGGAGTGGCCTCCTTCTTCTTCCATAGACATGGGAGGTAAGAAATTTTCACTAGAAAAAATATTTAAGTAAGAATATCCATACCTTTAACGTAAATCAACTATACCAGTAAGAGTAGACCTATGTACAGCAAACGCTGAACATGTTGGTAAATATGTAATGATTATTATGAATATTTATAGCACTAATTGAAGCTTTCCGGAGGACAAAATTTGTATGAAGATTAAAAAGAAAAACAATAAGTCAGCTTTTTATGACAAGCCCTTTTTCTCTTTATTCGGAAAATAAAATTTATTTTCAAATCACAGAGATATCTCTCATTTAAGAGAGACATCTCTTAAAAAATAGAGATATCTCACAACTTAAAGAGTATCTCTTATTTTTGAGAGATATCTCTATGAGAAAAAGATATCTCTTTAACGTAGAGAGATATTTCTTTCACTTAGTGAGATATCTCTTCTCGTAACAATGATATCTCTTCCACGTAAAGAGATATCTCTTTGACATATATCTCTTTTACTTTGGTAGACATCTTTCCAGGTTATAGAGATATCTCTCAAAGTGAAAGAGATATCTTTTAAAAGTGTCCAAAAGATATATCCCTCAAGCGAAAAGAGATCTCTGTAGATTTATTGCAAAGATATATCTCTCTTATTTTTATTCAAATTGCGTTTTTAATAACTTCTCCCTTTACCGGAAGTAAAATTTTTAATCACGGAAGTACAAAGTATTTTGAAAAATCGACATATTCGTGATGTTCTAAATTATAGCTTTACTAAACATGATAAGTAATTCAGTATTGTCTTGATTTCAAACTAGTAATAGCTATATCTCTCTTATTTTTATTCAAATTGCGATTTTAATAACTTCTCCCTTTACCGGAAGTAAAATTTTTAATCACGGAAGTACATTAAAGTATTTTGAAAAATCGACATATTCGTGATATTCTAAATTATAGCTTTACTAAACATGATAAGTAATTCAGTGTTATCTTGATTTCAAACTAGTAATAGTTGATTACTTCATAAGCTGAGAAAATTCGGTTTATTGCGTTTGAGATTTTATGCTTACTTTCGTTTTCCTGAATATCAAATTTTTAGCCGGCTTATCAACGAAGTTGCCATTATTATTTGCTGTTTCAAACAAGGGACTTATAGCATGTTTGTCTACATAGTGCATATATCATTCTGGATATGACATGCTCAGTCTTTTTTCTCATAACAGCGAAATTATTCCAGAGACTTTACTTCCTGTTTCGCTTTCTTTTGAAAGTGGAGAGTTAATTATTTTATTCAAGGATAACTGGAAAAGAGAAGTCTCTTTCATTAAAAGAGATCTTTACCTTAGAAAGACACCGCTTTTTGAAAATCTAAAGAGATATCTCTCTTACTAGAAAAATATCTCTTTTAACATAGTTGAAGAGGTATCTCACTAGCTTGAAGAGAATTCTCACTCGCTTAAAGAGGTATCTCACTAGCTGATAAGGATATCTCTCTAGCTTTTAAAGATATATCTCTAACTAAAAGATATTTCTCTCTTACAAAAAAAATATCTGTTGTTTAAAGAGATATCTCTCTGAGGTATAACGATACCTCTATTAGTCAAAGAGTTATCTCTATGCTAAAGAGATATCTCTCTTATTGAAAGATTTTTTTTATTTCACGAATAAATTGTAAAAGGACTTGCCATAGCTTTTTGCGAATTGATAAAATAACCTTTTGTGTAATTAGGTAGGGTGATTGACGTTAACGTACAGTTATTGGTTTCATATAAACTACAAACAATACAAAAGCATGTATCTCTGGAAATTCCAGAGGTGGCCATGGGATCAGTTGTCTAGGACAGATAAGCGTCTCCTGTTAACCGGTCACACCTGCCATGAACCTTATGAATTAATCAAGTAGACGGAGTCAAATACTACAAATTTAATTAAGACATGACAATTCATTTGAAGCATGTCAAATAAAATACGACCCAGTGATAGGTCGTTCTCCCATTTATAGAATTTACAAGATGCTGGCATTAAATAAGCTGTTGAAATCCCTGTAAAGTAAAACTCGTTTAGTACGAACACGGATATAGCGAATTCACGGATATAACGAAGTTTTTCTAGGTCCCCGGCAAAGTTCTTAACAAGTCTTTGTAAAATTTTACGGTTATAACGAACTCTGATATAACGAATTTACGGATATAGCGAACTGATTTTGAGTCCCGTTGAGGTTGAATATAATGAAATTTACATCTTTTATAACGAACTTTCAAAGATCTTATAATTTGGTAAATTGAACTGAATTTATTTTCCTTCAGCATTTGTATATAGAATTTAATTCATAATAAAATCTTAGTTATCAAAGATATGTTTCATAATATTTGCTTCCCTAACATATTTGATAGTAACACTTTAAGGAACACATGCATATTGCGAATTCGCTATATATGGTTATACGAATTCGTTATACGGATATAACGAATTACGCGTATAGCAAATTAAATTCGAAGGTCCCCAGGACTTCGCTATAACCGAGTTTTACTGTAACATCAATTTACATGTGTATAGTCTGCCTCAGTTAAAATTTCTGATCATACTCGGAGCATGCTCATGAGTAGCGAATGAGTGAAAGACATACACATGATATATGTATGTTATAGCAGAATATTACTACATAAATAAGGAAAGTTGATGGAAAAACTTAAGTCATCCATTTTGTCAAAAAATTTAGTTGGCCAAATTCATCCTTGTGTTGATATCCTTTGTGTCTGATATGTTTGATAACATATTTCAGGTTAATGTTTTTTCCCAAATCTGATTACGAAGTTCTCCGTACATGTATATCTGAATCATTGCAAATAGCTCACGGCAGGTGTAGCATGTCAACAGATGCTTAGTCCGCATTTTACCCTGACCCTAAGATTTCCCTGAAATCGCTCTTTTTGCACTTTTTACAGACCAACAGTCTTGTTTAACACTTTGTAAGGAAATAAAAAAAAACAGAAATCAACACATCATTGTAACAGTCAAAGTGAGCATCAAAACGAAATCAAAGTCATTGGAATTAAATATTTTAGACAATTTCAAGAAATATAAACTAATGAAAAAATATTTGAATTATCATGCAGGAATTTGTCGTAATTTCAAAAATTTTGAAAAAGAGTTTTATTCCCATCCTTCAACCAAAATTTTCAAATATCAGTCTCGTTTAAAGTCATCATATCTTAAGTTCTTTGGTCGATACAATGACCTCCTCAGCAAAATTCAATTCATCACTGAGTCAAATGCTGACTGACGTCTTTCATACTTAATTGTTAGTCCATTATATATACACTGAGTTGACGACGGATTTTTCCGTTATTTCCCGATCATGACAAGGAGCACACGGCGGAGGTGACCGGTTGTCAGGGGATGCTCACTCCTCCATGGCACCTGATCCCACCTCTGATGTTTTAGAGGTTCGTGTTTGCTGTGCTCCTGTTTGTAGTGTTTTATGGACTTTGATATTGAATACTGTTCGTTATCTCCATATCCCTCATATTTTAAAATTCTCATACAAACTGAGAAATTCTTTGAAATAAATAAGGAAGAGGGTGTGGAGAGGTTAATTGTTGAATTTCAAGTTGACAATCTTACTGAAGAGCAAGATATTAAACACGAATTAGAATATTTTTTAAATCATTTAAGTCCATTTTGTGCAATGTATATGAATGTTTCAGATTTCCTCGTTAATAAATTTATATAAAAAATACACCATAAGGATTTTGTTTTTTCGGGTAATGTCTGGGATCTACCACCGTCTCATTCGTCAACAGGTTAGAGCTGTATGATTTTTTTTTCACTAAGAAAACTAGAGCACTTAATTTTATTAGCTTGATTAGCGAGGACAGACGCAAATTGTCAAACAATTTCTAAACTTATTTTCTCGTCACTGAAAGTATTTGGAAGATTATTTAAAGACCACTATTTTCATATTATCAACAGATTTTTCTTTTTTACCTGATCATACCAAGGAGTACACTTTGGGTGAGATTAAATCTCTGATGCTTTAAGATTGAGTTTTACCTCACTGTATTCAATTTGGAAAATCATACGATAAAAATTTCAAATATTTGTAGATCGCTGCTTGTTGCATTTCTTTTGCGTTTATGTATATATGAAAAATATGATTTTAAAACATGATTCATAAAAGAAATTCTTTTCGAGTTTAAAATCAAATAGGCATAATCCTACAAATTCTTACCGGAACTTTAAAATCACCACAAGGATATTGTTTTTTTTAAGGTTATTTCAGGGACCAACTACCCTTGGATAGATGTCCAATAGGTAAGACTGTATAAATATGTACTTTCATTATTTTAATTAGGAAAGCATTACATTTATTTTATTAGCTATCGATAATTAGAATAGATGGCGAAATAAAACGGTTTTTTTTTACTCTTCAAAAATAAAACAAAACGTAAGAAATTAAATAAAAAGCAATGGTTAAACAAAACAAAACATATAAGGGGAAAATTGTATACCCAGAAAAAAGGAAGGGTTTTGGACACGTTTATTGTTATTATTTCGAGTTGACAATCTTGCTGCATATTCTATAGGCCAGGAGTTATAATCTGGAAAAAAATCGATGAGTTTCAGCAATATATTTTTTTATGATTTCCCACCAAATTCACTCTAAAATAACCACAAGTATAATATTTTTTCAGGTGATGTGCCGTATTGTAAAACAGGTAATACTATAAGAAAACATATTTCACAGAGAAGCGCTTCTAATTTCCTGAAATCCTTAATTATTAGCTTGTTTTTTGATATTTTCTTCTGCTGCACCACGTATAAGAAATATCTTTTAGCCTTAAGAATGATGGTATTTTTCATTTTAATCTCAATATTTAATCATTTTAATCTCAATATAAGACCATTTTCTACTAGCATACATTAAGTAAGGATTACACAGTGTTAGAGATACAGACTCGTCTTAAGGTATTCTAGGAAATGTTGATTTGTCTTTTTTTTGACATTTTTGTTTTTACCTTTATTTTCTTTTTCTTTAAAGAACCACTTATGCCATTTGTCTACAGTATTATTTCGGTCTTTTCTTCCAGCACATAGCCGCCCGTGGCGGAAGAAGTCCGGACTGACAGTCGGTTCACATAGTTTCTTTCGGAGGGGGGATTCCGGGCTGTCAGCCAGCTCTCCAAGCGATCTGGACATACTGGTATGTGATCACTGTCATGATCTGGAGGACGCTCGCCGTCACTCGTGTGGAAGTAAATGTTACGAAAAACTTAAAAGATGTACGTATTTCAAGATCTGTTTGTTCATGTATTTTATCATAGCTTTTTACTCTTATCTATTATCTTTCATTCACTAACCTCTCTTTTTTGTACAATGCATCTGAATTTACCAAATGTAAAAGAAACAAAGCAAATAACTTTTCAATATTTATTTAGTTATTACCCACGAAAAATTAAAGACTAGTCTTTTGAGCAACAACATGATAACACATTTCAATAAAAGCAAAATACAAGAGTACAGTTTGTACCAGTTGAAATTCCAGATATAGTTGGGAAATCTGCTCTTAAAAGTCTACAAAGAAGTAGTCAATCAGAAACTCCAGCATCGTAACTGACTTTTGAAAAGCTTTGTGGTGTTTAATTTTCTAAAAGTTTTTGATTTGCATTACTTGTCAAAATTGCTGTGGCACATGTACAGTACGTCTGAAAATTAATCGCTTCCTCGGTTATTTTTTGGTGAACACTAAACAGTTAAGAAAGTAGATCTAAAGTAGCAGACCTATTTTTATGTTGATATGAAGCACAATTTGTCCAAAATCGTATACGTGAAAAGAAGAAAACACTTGCTGTGGCCTTCAACTCGACATTTAGATATATCACCTACGTATTGTCAATTAACATTGGTTATTTCCATTCTAATGTCGATACAATATATCCTGGTGAACTTGAAATAAAAGATACCACGTAGTTTGACACATCTGTTTCATATTTGGATATTTTACTTGAAAAAGACGTCAATGGTAATCTAATAACCAAGTTCTATGATAAACATGAAGACTTCAACTTTTCAATAGCCAACTTCTCTTACTTATGCAGCAATATACCTTCATCACCTGCATAAGGGGGTTTATATCTCTCTGTTAAGCAAGAGCATGCTCTGGGTATGTACAATTTTTAAAACGAGATAAATTATTTACAAACAAGTTGATGAAACAGGAATATTATCGGTCTCTACAGTCATTATTTTGTGAGTTCTGTGGTCGACTTTTGAGCTAGAATACTGTTCGTTATCTCCATGTATTTCATCAGAAAAGCAGTTGCTATTCCCAAAAATGTTTAGTTGAAATATTAATGTATAAATATATCCAGAGCAGTTTATTATGTAAATATGACAAACGTTTTACTAAAATCATTCAAATTGTTGGTTTATAATGATGTAACTAAAAATAATTGAAAATAAAGATCAAATGCAAAATGTAAATGATTTAGAAATGATACTAGAAATATAGAATAGGACATCAAATTTAAAAAAAAGAATACATTCTTGCAAAATTATTTTGCTTAAAGACGTACAACACACTGGGGGAAATAACTCTTGCGATTTCAATTGAACGTTTGACATGGCGTCAAATTTAACGTTAAAAATAAAGCGTCAAAATGACGATAAAACGATCCCGATGTATATCAATCATAAAAGAAAAATGGGATATGATTATGCGTACCATGCTCAATCAATAAGTATTTTTTTAATTAACTCGATTAAACTCCGTAATTATATTGCACCCCCGTTAGTAGCGGTGCTTCTTTTTATTCATATAAATCAAAAAGATGTCTTCATGTAGCCTTCAAAATAACATAAAGCTATATCGACGACAGTTTTATTATTAATTTACAATCCTACTTTGCTCTATTATTTTTCTTTGAGCATACCACAGAGTCTGACACATTTGTTTTATATTTGGATATTTGAATATTTTACTAAAAAGGACATGAATGGTAACCTACCAACCAAAACATGATGGTTTTACCTTTCACTTTTCTTTTGTCGTCTTCCCTTACTTATGAAGCAAAGAACCACAATATTATAAATTTTATATGCATAAGAGCGATATCTTAGAGAAAAATATACGTTATTGTTACAAGTATACACCTTTAATATATTGTTATTGCATTTTCAATGCAGGTAAACATAGAAAAACCCACAAGTCTACAAATAATAACTTCTTCCAAAATGGTTACCTTAAGGCCCTTTCACAATTGGCGCACGAGCACTTTACAACACTTTGCGATCGGAAAATTTCAGCTTCGCACGAGCTCTCGCATACGTTGCACGATGTCTCGCATTCATTGCATGTGTTTAAGTGGTCGCATCAAGTCTCCTCAAAATAGTCAACATGCACACTATTCAGACGCGACCAAATGCGATCAAAATTATCGCAATTCAACGCACGAATATTAGTACGAACGTCTTACAACGTTTTATGTACTCATAAGAGTGATGTACGATTTTTAAAGATCGTAAGATGAATCGCAGCTGTCTTTTCGTGTGTTTTGCGAACATGAGACTGTTGCTCAACATGTCTCATATAATCTTGCAACATTTTACTATCATTGCTTGATTAATCACCTTCAGTTGCCATGCTTTGCAACAGGTATATATATACCGTGTATAATTATAAGCATCTTGACTATGTCAACTGAAGAACGTCGGAAACGCGTAGTATACATACTAGGCCCTCTGACTCGCACGAACTTTCGTACTATGGAATGCATGAGCGCACGAGCACCGCACGTCCAATCGTATTGTCGCACGTTCAATCGTCCGATTAGCTGATCAGTCGTGCAATCCTATCGCATTATCTTACAACACTCGCTTTCATTCTACAACAGTCGCATAAAGACGCAAGATATATCGCAGGATTTAATGCACAACAGTCGCTCTAGATCGCGCGAATTCCGTACGATTACTTTTTTCATATGCGATTATTTTGGCAACAGTTTACGATCCTAAACAAAATTACTCGGTCGCACGAATATTTTGTCGCTTCTGCTCGTGCGCCAATTGTGAAAGGGGCTTTATAAGGCATTCCTTTGATAAGAATCGTTTCGAAACAATTTGAAAAGCTATGCACGATAAGTTTTAAATTCAAACTCTACAGTATGTATTTTTAAGTTCATTGCCAAAATTCAAATATACAGCTCCATGCACTTTTTAAACTCATGGTTTTTCGCACAAATTAAGGTCACATTTTAATAATGCAAAATTATGTAACGTGACAACAAAATATATTTTAAAAATGATTAAATAACTTAATTTTGATATTATATTCAATTACTTTAAACATAATTCACACATAATAATTGGTGGGATTTTTATATGCTATTGAATGATATATTATGAGAGTTCCCATACGGTTTCTTCATGGTTTCTCGTCAAATGTAACCGTCTTTGTATCCGTTCATTTTAAAGCATACTATTGCCTTGCATTGATACAGAAACAGTGCAGTTCGTATAACTTCTGTATTTTCTTTACATTAATATGACACTCAGGCGCAAGATGATAGAAGTATTTCTCATCTGTTCGACTGATGTCCATGTTAAGAAGAAGGCATTTTTTCAGGTTAACTTCCTGAAATCTAGCATCATGAAAGATACCTTCCAATGCAAACTTTCAAAGTTTCAGAGCATAAATGTAAAAGAATTTTCTTTTCAACATTTACAGTTTAGTATAGTTGAAAGATAAAAAATACTTTATTATCCTATCCATTCACATGATTTCTTTTTGCAGTTTTGTTATTTTCGGCGCTGAATTTCGACAAAACCAACACAAGTATGGAAAATGCAGGGGCGTAGTATTAGGGGGGGCCAGGCCCCCCCCCCCACTTTTTCTCCCGACATTACCTTTACTATAGAAAATGTTTACTGAAAGGAAGGTTGGCCCCCCCACATTTCAGCAAAGGGTAGTGTTATAAGAAAATTAACCCCAATAAGTTTGAATTGCTTTTTTTTTTGCTTGTCAACTATTTCAGGTAAGTAAAAAAAATTTTTTCTCAGGTTGGCCCCCCCACTTCCAAAAACAATGCTACGCGCCTGAAATGTGCAAAGTACCTATGAAAATACTCTTCTGTACGAACTCAATTTGAACATTTCAACCAAACAGTATCAAAGAAAGTTTGATTAAATTTGTAAATACCTATGATAGAATCATACACATTTAATATCATAGAATTTAGAAATGAATTGCCTTTTAGAACATAGACTTTTAAAACTTAAGATAATGATTTTAGAGAACATGCACCTTTAACATGAAATATTTAATCAAATAAAGGTTATGGCTCGTATTGAAACTTGATAATTTTAAGTTTTATTGCAAGAACAATGTGACTTTATTTGTGCGAAAAACCATGTGAGTTTAAAAAGTGCGTTGAGCTGTATACATTGCCGATATGTGAATAAAATTCAGTCCGAACACGAAAGGGGAGAGCCACACTAATTTCAGTTTGGTCATTTAGGAGGAATGCTCATTTTAGGGTCATTCTTCCCATCAGGGGAAGTCTCACCATGTAGTCACTATCTGACACCGATTAAAAGAGGACACTAAGTATTGTTTAGTGATAGTCATATTTCATGATAAAATCAATTATGCACCAGATGACATTTTTTCTAAAAAAAAAAAAATTTTACAGGTAAAAGGTTTTCAACATGTGGAAAAAGGTTGACAGGTAAGGGGCAAACATATTGTCATTATCTGGTATTTATCAGAATTAAGAGAAATGATATTGTATATCGCACAATTACGTAATTTTGTTTATTTTTGGAATGAAACATATGGAGATAACGAGCAGTATTCAAGATCAAAAATCCATAAAACAGTATAAAATAGGAGCAGAGCAAACACGGATCTCCAAAACATCAAAGGTGGGATCAGGTGCCATGGAGGAGTGAGCATCTCCTACCGACCGGTCACATACGTCTTGTACTCCTTGTCATGATCCAGAAGTAACAGAAACAAAGCAATCCAGTAAAAATATGCTGAAATTAGATCAATACCTTCATGTGTAAAATAACATTCTTTTAAAATAACGCTTTATGAAATATATATATATATATATATATATATATATATATATATATATATATATATATATATATATATATATATATATATATATATATATATATATATATATATATATATATATATATATATATATATATATATATATATATATAACATATAACATATTTCATTTTATCCCCAAAGTGGACTTTCCCGATTAGTTACACATTTATAACAAGACTGGATGTTTCGCCGAAATCTTACCTCGCCCTATGACGGAAAAGGAATCAGATACCATTGATGTATGTTCAATAACATGCATCAGATCTATTGGGAAAATGTTTATATAAACTAATTTAAACAATCTTTTAAAAACTAGTTTTATTATTTTGTCTTAATTTAATTTTCATTTAATATGACACAAGCTGGTATGAATTTTGTCTTAATTTAATTTTCATTTAATATGACACAAGCTGGCATGAAAAAAAACCAAGTGGCTTCATATTATACTTACTTCATAAATATTGTTTCTTGAAAAACATTACTAATAAACAA
This sequence comes from Saccostrea glomerata, assembly GCA_003671525.1. Classification (NCBI taxonomy): domain Eukaryota; kingdom Metazoa; phylum Mollusca; class Bivalvia; order Ostreida; family Ostreidae; genus Saccostrea; species Saccostrea glomerata. Next base: position 8,626 of record PRKT01002406.1, on the reverse strand, counting down.
TCATTTAAAATCTTTTTTTCCGTGATACATAACAAAAGGTTGTTACTATTGTATTTCCATCTGTACACATGGTCTTGTCTTTTTCTATTTGAGAACCAGTCAAAACCGATTATAGTAGACGTTTGATGAAACCATGGATTAAAACTTAAGTTTGGCACAGACTTTCAACGTAACTACTACGTGATAATCCAACTATTCCTTCACATTCCTTCCCGTTATTTCCGGAACATGACAAGGAGCACACGGCGGAGGTGACCAGTCGGCAGGGTATCACACCTCCATGGCACCTGATCCCACTTCTGATGATTTAGTGGTCTGTGTTTGTTGTGCTCCTATTTTGTAGTGTTTTATGGACTTTTGAGCTTGAATACTGTTCGTTATCTCCATATCCTTCATATTTAAAAATTCTCATACAAACTGAGAAATGCTTTGAAATAAATAAGGAAGAGGGTGTGGAGATGTTTATTGTTGAATTTCAGGTTGACAATCTTAATGAAGAGCAAGATATTAAACACGAATTAGAATATTTTTTAAATCATTTAAGTCAACTTTGTACAATGTATATGAATGTTTCAGATTTCCTCGTTGATAAATTTACATAAAAAATACACCATAAGGATTTTGTTTTTTCAGGTAATGTCTGGGATCTACCATCGTCTGATTCGTCAACAGGTTAGAGCTGTATGATTTTTTTCACTAAGAAAACTAGAGCACTTAATTTTATTAACTTAAGTTAGCGAGGACAGATGGAACTAAACGGTGAGATATGATCCATTCCCCACTTTGCAAATTGTTAACAATTTCTATTTTCTCATCACTGAAGTATTTGGAAGATTATTCAAAGACCGTTATTTTCATACTGTCAACAGATTTTTTTCCTTTATCAAGGAGTGCACTTCGGGTGAGATTAAATCTCTGATAACTTTAGATCCAGTTTTACCTCACTGTATCTGGAAAATCATAAGATAAAAATTATAGGTGTAGCCTGTGAAGACATATCTTATGAATCTAAAAGTACAGCCAACGATATTTCTGTTTCTTTTTCAGCTATTATTTTCATATTGTTCATTGATAAATGATTACGAAAAATAGAATAATATTTATAGCCATGATTATATCTTGTACAAAATGGTAAAGGTTATAATGATTAACATAAGAGATTACAATCTAAGTGAAATAGATGGAGATAACGGAGAGTATACAAGCTCAAAAGTCCATAAAACAATACAAAATAGGAGCACAACAAACACAGACCACTAAATCATCAGAGGTGGGATCAGGTGTCATGGAGGTGTGATACTCTGCCGACCGGTCACACCCGCCGTGTGCTCCTTGTCATGTTCCGGAAATAACGGAAAATCCGTCAATTCAGTATGTTTATAAAACGGCCTAACAATCAGTCAGCATTTGACTTAATGATAAATTATATTTGCTGCCAAGGTCATAGCATCGACCATAGATATTAAGAAATGATGACAAAATAGTCAAGTTAATAGTTTTTGAACTTAGATGTTCTGACCGAACTTTTATTTCTTGAAAACTGACTAGTCTTATTTGCTTATTTCAGGAAGTTATTGGCCAGGCTATCTAAATTCCAATTTCCCATTCGATTTAGTGTGTTCGTTTTGCAAATGTATTGCCAATGGTTGTTGTGAATATTATTGTAATGGGACTTTCCCTTTATTTTAGAGTACTGAATAAAAAATTAACAAAACAGTTGGATTATTTTTATTCATTTGTTTCTTCAGTATCATTTATCCATGTATCAACTTTCTTCACCATGTTGGGTTTTTTTTACTTCTGTTAAAAATTTGCTTACTAGAGCATGGTGGTGAATTTCGACCACGTTGTTAATTTCATAAATACCTTTAAAAATTCTTTATAGCCTATGTTTCTGTACTTCTACTTCACGTGCATCTCTTCTAAGCACAAAAAATGCATTTGTAATAAATAATGTCAGTAATTTTACTTTCATGAGTGTAATTAACTTTTTTACTGGAAAATTAATTCCAAGAAGAGAATTTATCCCCGGAAAAATTACGGACGTGTATTTTTTTTAGCTACTGCGGGGAATTATCACCTCTGAAAATACCTTGTATAGAATGACAATGCAAATTAGCTCAATAGAAATTACCCATGTATGAATATGGAGTCAGTGGGTAATTTAGACCAATGAAAAATGACGTAATATACTATATGTTACTAGAAAAAAAATCATGACCGTCCGTAAATAAAATATTAGGAAAAGTATTATGTACAAGAATACTCGGTAGGAACCAGTTCTGCCACGGTGAAAAATCATCTTTTATGTTTACATGCGGTTTAGATTCATACACATATACATTTGTAGCATGCTTTGACAAATCTGCAATCAGCGTCTAAGCAACTATTGTCTTCAAAGTAGATAAATCTTGAAAATTCCCTTTCTTTTTTGTGAACATTTTTACTCAATCTCAAATGTTTTACAGGAGAATAATTTGAATTTTATACATTTTGTCTTAAATTAGAGATGACACATATGACCTCGTTTTTATGGGTGCAGCGGTCGAAAAGACCCCGTGTGTGTTCAAAGTTACATAACGCACATTTTTTTTAAGACTTAATGCATTCATTTCATATAATGACGAATAATACATATGAAAAGAATTTTATCTGAAAAATAAAAGGTATTCTGAAGAAAAAGGATCAATTTGAAGTTGCAGTGTAATAGACAATGACATACTTGAAGAAATCTTAAGTACCAAAAAAATAATCGGTCATAATTACACAACCCTACACTATTTTATAATACTTATTTGATGAAACTCATAATTTGATCAATATACAAATTATACATGTATATGATATTTGGTAAAACGTTCTTTTGTTTTTAGAATAACGATGTGTAGACTCATGCATTTATGATGACCTTATAAAAAAAAACACAATCATTAAGTAGAATGATACATGACATTTTTAGTATTAATTGTAAGGCCTTTATTTACACACTGATTTATCTACGGATTTTTTGTTCGCTTGATCTGAATTTCAATGCGGTTGTTCAAATCATTAGAATATCACCTTATCTGTCAGTAGCTTGCATCAGTTAAAAAAATTGATCAAAGTATGCTCCTTCGTATTGAATAAATTTGGATACCATAAACACCATATTAAAATTCGCAAAAAATTTATGGAAGAGACCTGAAACAGTTGACCTTTGAGTTTCATAAGAAATATTGCTTTATAGATGGCTTTATAGACAGCATATCTTACTTTTCTTGAACTAAACTGCTCAAATTGATTTTGAGCTTGGTTACTGTTCATGTGTCATATTTGTTTGTCTTTTGTTCAGATATGGTCGCTTTTACCAGTGCTCTTAAATTAGCTTATACCTAAAAATTAGATGCAAATGTTGTATACTTCAGTGAACCGGGGGAAGTATATTTATTTCACAATTTTGATAAAGTGGAACTAAAAATGTTAGATTTTTAATGCAGTAATATATTGTTAGCACTTTTTTTGACACTTATCATTAAAGAAAAAAAAATAAAAATCTCTTCAGACTCTTGGTTTTTTTGTTTTTTTTTGTTTTTTTTTTTTTTGTTTGTTTGTTTAATCAGGTTTATTTTCCTGTTATGATTAAGCGACCATGGATAATACATACTATCACTCGGGTGAGTTTTTAGGTCAGTGTATCGACAATGAAAATTGCAAAATGTTTTTAAACAAAACCGTTGATGACCGTTTTTCATCCTTTTGTTTGTCAATAGCTTACCTTATTAAAAAAAAATTATATGTAGAAAATGTTCTTGCCTATCGAATCAACTGGAAGACATTAACCCCGTATGCAGGTGATGAAGGTACATGTATATATTGCTGCATAAGTAAGGGAAACTGACGATAGAAAAGTGAAGTCATCCTGTCTATCATAAATTTTGATGTTCGCCTACAATCAACACATTTTTCTAGTAAAATATACTGAAAGGAAAAAGAAACGCAGGGTAGCATAATATTCGAAAACTTTTTGACAGCATGACCGTAAATTACGAAAATTGCTCAGATGAGAAATTTAGTAACTATGCACCAAAATCAGTGTTCAGAATTACTCAACCGTAAAATGTATGACGTCATATAGGGAAAACGATAAAAAACCCTAAACAGGTGCAATTTGATAACGACGAATTTGTTAACAAATCTTGTTGCACCATTTGATGCACCTGAGGTATACACATTGTTTTTCAATATTTAGAGACGATATGAATTTTTTGCAATCTTGGTACAGTTTACGGAAGTTCAGTGGGGTCTGAGTTTCGAATTGCCTAATTAATGAAAAAGGCAAAAACGGGTAACTAAGCAGTTTATTGTAAATTTTTCCCCATGAAACTTGTTACCCGTTGTCAGAGAGGGTCTGGAATGGTTTTCAATCAACCGTGACGATGACGTTAACGCGAAATAGAGTCATGTTACGAGCGGATTATTCGTCCTACCACCTCTAAAATAGCAACCCTACTACCACAAAAACAGCCTTTTATACAGTAGACTATTATAGTCATTACATCCACACAAAAAATAAAAGAAAACAATTCTGCAATTTGGTTTTTTGAGTATGTCAACTTACTGATGTGTTCCTCACACTAATTTGCATGACTAATTTTTTGGCGTGGTAACCGTTGCCCAATATAGCCAGGGTTTAAAAGATAATTACTCTGATAAATTCGACGCAAAGGAGTAATAACGCTCATGACAGATGTGCAGGAGAGACATTGAAGATAATTAGTGTATTCGATTTTCACTTTTGGGGGGTATCGTCATATGAGCTTGAATAACTCAAGAATTATAAGACAAAATCAAATGAAATTTTTGTTATATCTTTTTGAAAGATGATTTTAAAAGCTAGATAGGAATACTGAAAAAAAATTGAAAGAAAAATAAATTTCTTTTTCCTTTCAGTATATAAAGATGTTCCAGGAACAGTTGTATTTTTTTTAAACAGGGATACATTGTATCGACGTAGGAATGAAAATTGTTAATTGATAAAACATCGATCGTCAATGTTGAATTTAGGGCCATATCAAGAGGCGTCTTTTTTTGTCTAAGTTTAAATAAATTCTACATCATTTGAACATAAAAACAAGAGGCCCATGGGCCACAGCGCTCACCTGAGCACATCAGGCTTGAATTTACTCCCCCCCCCCTTCCAGGCGTTCATCATTTGAACAAACTAGAATCTACACTACCTGAGGATGATTCCATATAAATACCCCGGGTATCACTAATCATAGTTTTGAAGTACTTGAAAAGAAGATTTTAAAAGGTTTCCCTATATATCCCTATGTACCCCATCCTTGCCCCGGGGGTCATGATTTGAACAAACTTGAATCTACACTACCTAATGATGATTCCACATGAGTTTTATCTTTTCTGGCCCAGTGATTCTGGAGAAGAAGATTTTTAAAGATTTTTCCTATATATTCCTATGTAAAACTTGGGTCGGCCATTTTGGCCCCACCCTTGCCCCGGGGGTCATGATTTGAACAAACTTGAATCTACACTACCTGAGGATGATTCCACATGAGTTTCATCTTTCCTGGCCCAGTGGTTCTGGAGAAGAAGATTTTTAAAGATTTTTCCTATATATTCCTATGTAAAACTTGGGTCGGCCATTTTGGCCCCACCCTTGCCCCGGGGGTCATGATTTGAACAAACTTGAATCTACACTACCTGAGGATGATTCCACATGAGTTTCATCTTTCCTGGCCCAGTGGTTCTGGAGAAGAAGATTTTTAAAGATTTTTCCTATATATTCCTATGTAAAACTTGGGTCGGCCATTTTGGCCCCACCCTTGCCCCGGGGGTCATGATTTGAACAAACTTGAATCTACACTACCTGAGGATGCTTCCACATGAGTTTCATCTTTCCTGGCCCAGTGGTTCTGGAGAAGAAGATTTTTAAAGATTTTTCCTATATATTCCTATGTAAAACTTGGGTCGGCCATTTTGGCCCCACCCTTGCCCCGGGGGTCATGATTTGAACAAACTTGAATCTACACTACCTGAGGATGCTTCCACATGAGTTTCATCTTTCCTGGCCCAGCGGTTCTGGAGAAGAAGATTTTTTAAAAATGCCATTAATTTTTAACAAATTCATGATTATCTCCCCTTGGAAAAGGGCGTGGCCCTTCATTTGAACAAACTTGAATTCCCTTCACCCAAGGATACTTTGTGCCAAGTTTGGTTGAAATTGGCCCAGTGGTTCTTGAGAAGAAGATGAAAATGTGAAAAGTTTACAACAACGACAACGACAACGTCATCGTCGACAACGACAGACAACGGACAAATCTTGATCAGAAAAGCTCACTTGAGCCTTCGGCTCAGGTGAGCTAAAAATGTTTTTCCCATCATAAATTGACATAGCGTTTATTCTATTCTGAAGACACATTGGAAGATTTACCGTTCAGTTTTTCCAAAGTTTGGTATTTCGAAGATCATATGTCTTACTTATGAACAGATTCTAAACGAGGTAAGTTATTGGCAAACAAGTTGATAAATTAAAGTAAGAATATCAGCAGTCTCGTTTAAAGTAATCCTTTCGTAAGTTGTATGTATGGTCAATAAAAAGACCTTCTTAGCAAATACAATTTATCATGAAGTCAAATAATTACTGACTTTCTTCATGCTGATTGTAACCTCATTATTCACACATTGAGTTGTCCACGGATTTTTCAGTTATTTCCTGATCATGACAAGGAGCACACGGCGGGTGTGACCGGTAGGAAAGGATTTTTACTCTTCCTAGGCACCTAATCCCACCTCTTATTGTGCTAGGTTCGTGTCTGCTCTCCTCCTATTGACACCCTCTATTGGCATATTAAAGTGTAAGAAAAAGACGGATTGTTTTAGTTGCATTTTCTTCTGTAAAACGTGGGATTTAAAAAGCCTTTGATTTGCAATACCCATAATTACAGATCAGAGACTACTGAGTGTATTCTGGTGCCAAGGAATCAAAAAATGGGTTTTCCTTGACCTTTCCAAGAAGAATATTTTAAAGTTCCAAAGGGACAAAGTAGCTTTCCACGTGATAGAGGCAAATTAACAGCCATTCTTGCAGTGAGGATGAAATTTGAATTCAAATTTTTTGTAAGCGTTACCTTGTCTTTCGATGATTATTGCTCTTGGTGTTGTTTCTGGAAACCAGGAATAATAAATATTTTCTATAAATTGAAAATGCTGGCCTTTTCTCGAGAAATCACTACGTTCTCTACCTTGTAAAAGTGATACAACCGGTTGAATTGGATGTACTCTTGCGTTGACATCTGTGTAAGTTCTTCCCCATTTACAAGGTTGTTGCATTTTCATAATCGTATGCCCCAATCATAAACCAACCACAATAATCACAAATATATATTTCTTTAAAATCTGATTCCTTGACGTTTTTAGGAAGATTTGTTGGACAGTTCAAATGAAATCTTTTATTACATATACACGGCACCCATTTTTCTCCATTTACATTAACAAGTATTACATGTTCCTTTGTAATCATCTGCAAATCAAGGCAACCAGAGTTCTCTGCAACGCGATAACACTCAAAACAAGTCCACTCAGGCCATTCCTCTTCCTGCATCTGAAAATCATTATTTAGATTTTAAAAATTACTTAAGTGAAAATGCAAGCATATTGTTTGATTTGTTATATACTAACAGAAAGAAATATTTGGCACTTTCAAATGTAAAATACAACTCACATTTTTATTACCTTAATGGGATATACATGTATACCAAAACATTATAATAACATAATTATCTAATTAGAAAATGAATTTCAACTTAAAGATTCTTTCAAATTGTCGTATCTCACGTATTTTTCATTCAAGTTAAAATTTCAAAACATCGTATGCTCAGAAAAAAAAAGTTTGAACGAAGTATTTATTGATTTTAAAAAGCATTAAAAATATAAACGATGATATCAAAATGACAAAGATTTATTTTCTTCATTTTGCGAAGTCAAAAACAAGGATAAATCGTTTATTCGATGCTGAACAGACGATATCTCTTTTCTTTTACACTATTATATTAAATTCTGCGTGAACATGTAGTTAAGAAGCATATTCAATGTATGTTAATTTATTAATTGAGCAAAATAATTCATACAATGACAATTTACCTGTATTTTCAGTCATCTGCAACATCATTGGTCTTTCTCTTTTGACATACGATATTTTGGAATAAGCTGAGACAACCAATAGATTTACAAGGTTTTGTCACATGTATAATTTTATGACTTCTGATTGGCGAAGAGTTACGATATTTTGAGTGTATATGGAGGCTGGGGTATCAATTCTAAAATAGGGGAAAAAAATTCCGCGCTTATTTTGACTTACGAGGTTTTGGAAGCGCAGCGACGATATTAAAGTGTAAGAAAAAGACGGATTGTTTTAGCTGCATTTTCTTCTGTAAAACGTGGGATTTAAAAATCCTTTGATTTGCAATACCCATAATCACAGATCAGAGACTATATTCTGGTGTCAAGGAATCGAAATATGGGTTTTCCTTGACCTTTTCAAGAAGACTATTTAAAAGTTTCAAAAGGACAGAGTAAACTTTGGTGCGAATATGGTTTGTTATTGGCACCAACCGATTTCCGTATTTTT
>PRKT01002404.1:0-23043 GCA_003671525.1 Saccostrea glomerata | reverse complement strand
TCATTAAATTTGTACGCACAAAAACTTTTACAAATTTTTTATTTAATTTAAAGTTATGCTCATTATTTATCGATACATAACAATGAGCGGAGACGTGAGGTTTTTTAGATCATTATATTGATATTTTTTTGGGAAGATAATTGACGGTGTTAAAAAAATATGAACATATTTATTTTCATTAAATCCATAACATGAAAATGACTTTTAAAATCAGTTGCCGTAGGAATTTCAATCATATATTTTTTAACATGTCAATGCAGACGATAATTACTTATCATTAAAAGCTTTATTGAAGCAATGTTAGATTAATTTGATGATCACCTGATACAGTGAAAGTGAAGAGATACTCTGTCACTCTGTCAAATAAAAAAGATATTTTTCTGTATGGTAAACTGCTGCTAAATCGAAGCTATTGACAAAAAAGCTATTTGTGCTTTTACAGTAATTACGTTACAAAAGTACAATCAAATTAAAAAAAAAGGAGGCTCCAAAGTAGAACCATGCAAAGCCGTAACTACCATTGAGGCAAGTGAGGCAAATGCCTCACTAAATTTTTAGAGTTTTCTGAAAAGTGAAAAAAGTTTTACATTGAACTAATGAATTATGTGCGTCTACGTGCTAAATTAAAATTTTCAACTTTTGTTTCAATTTCTGCAAATCGTTCATCTCACTAGGTGCCTCATTTTTATTTAGAACGCATGTTAAAACATATAATTCAAAATGTTTATGTTGTAAGTTGAATCCCTTCTAAGAATTTCTCATTCATATTGAGACACCACTAATTGCCGGTGGAGGGCTGCAAGTTTTTAATTTGTACTGGAATTGCAGAATCACTGTAGATGATTGAACAGTGAGAGATATTTTTTGTGCCATCACTTTCTGTGCGGTTTTTAGTTCTCATCCGAAGGAACTGTCTCTTCATCCCGCAGTGGGATTTGAACCTTCGATGTAAGGATCAACTCCTTGGTCTGCGACTCTTAGAGCATACGCGATAATCACTGTGCCATGCAGGCGACAATTCAAAACTTAAACACTACCTATGATTAAATAATTATATTTATTTTCTAAAACTAAGGTTTCAGGACCCCCCTCCACCTGGAAACCCCCATCACTGGCCATCATGCATAAACCTTGCCCCGTCTGGGACTAGGAATATCTGATGGCCTTGCCTCACGTCCCTGCCATGTCAACGTTGTAGAACATGATGTGACAAAGAGTTCTATTAGTACATGTACATGCATACAAGGAAAAGAAAGAACATATGTGGGTATTTTTGTGCATACAAATTATCTGGCATGTAAATGAGGTTTTCCTTTATTAATTTTTTTTTTAATTTACTTCATTTTCAAATTTTGTTGCTTTTAATTGCGATTCGGTATCCGTTTTTGGTTTACAAATTTATAACAGAGTTCTAGATTTACCGCTTTTTAGCAAGTGATACATCTGGTTCAGTAATAAATACACAAATTTGTTTTTATATATGTACGAATGAATTTATTTAAACCTCAAAAATGTGCTTGAAAAGTTTGACTAGTTTCTGAGCACCTTGAAAAAGAAAATCGTCAAAAATCAAAATTACATCCTGGACCGTCGGGTGCCATGGAGGATGATTCAGCTGGTTGTCAAGGGGGAGGGGGGCATGTCAAGTCAGGTTATACAGAAACTTGCTCTATATTACCTTTTGTAAACAAACATCTTTGCTGCTTGATCTATGTATCAGTTATTACCACCCCTTGCTTCCCATCACTGGGTCTGTTTACGCTCTTCATAATCTTCGCGAATAGGCATATAGATCAAGCAAAAGTTTTAAAGATATTGAAAGTAATCATTCAGCAACTTTATGTTAGATATAATTATATTAATACAATATGATGTTTTCAGAGAAAATTCCGCTCAGAAAATTCCGGGTGTTTAGTTCAGCTTCATGTTCAGACAAAGTTATATGGAAATCGTCGTTGTGATGTTAGCGCAGCCGCACTCTTGAACAGTCTCCCATCAGTTTTGAGACATGAACAAAATCTTAACAGTTTTAAATAGTGTCTCAATACGCATCTCTTTAAAATGGCTTATTATCATTGACATATAGATATCATTGAAATTTTTATGGTCCTGTTTAAGCACACTTTAAGGACTCTCTTAATTTTGTAATACTATTTTATGTTTTGTTCCTTTTTATCCTCATTTGATAATGAACATAGTTGTACCTACTTTCATAAATTATGGAGCTTATTTTTAAATTGTTCTTATAATTGTTTTCATTATTTTTTTTATAACTATATGTCTAATTTCAGATTCTTTTATAATAAATTATTTGCTATTTATTGTATACATGTGTATTCTTATCTTTATTTTAATGTAAAAGCTCTTAAGAGTAATTTTAATTATATTTAGCGCTATACAAATTTTTATAATAATAATAATTTAAAAATAAAAACATACTTTACTGGAAAGGAATATGAATATTATAAGAAAACAAAAATGCAACGAATCAGATCTGATTTTGATGTCCAGACCCCCATACCGCCGCCTTGAATCACCCACTCAAAAGTGCCGCACCATCTTGATTATCAAACCTTTGAGATTCAACTTACTGTCGGGCGTGGAGACCGGTCCTTCGGATGAGACTGTATAAACTGAGGTCCAGTGTTGCAATAGGTATTGGACCCCTCACTGCCCCTTAGTCCTGATTCTCGGGTTTAGGACAAAATTTATAGATCTCCACCGGCAAGTAGTGGCTTCTCTATATTAGTGAAAGTTTTCGAGAGGGACGTTAAACAATATAGAAACAATCAATCCAACCTATCTTACATCAACACTTGTTTTTATATACTTTTATTTTGTATTGTACTCATATGCAACCCATTTTGTCAGTGAATATAGAATCGTTTAACTTTTTGAATTCCTTCTTTTCTAAAAGCTAGAGGATTCCACCGTATGCGTAAAATGTTATGTTACAAAATATACAAAAAATATTTTTAAAAAACAGATTATATCAGCGCTAAAATGGATCCTCTTGCTTTTCAAATTGTAAATGTGTGATATTTATTCTCAAAATAGTCACTTTATTGAACCAAATGGATAAAAAAGGAATACTCACATTTAATATTATTGTTATATTTCTACCATGGTCTACTTTTTTGTGTTGGTCCTGATATTAATCATATGCTTTCAGCTTCGTAGTCAAGATACTTAATATCATAAGATCTTAATATCTCGATTTGAAATATTCCATATGTCCTTTTATCTTATCCGAATTTTTAACTTAATTCTTCTTAAGCAAACTAGTCGTGCCAAGGTATCCAAAGTGCACCGGTGTTCAATTTTATCAGGATATTAGCAATTATTCTTAATGCATGTTGGAAGGTCTGTACAGTGAAAATTTTTTCTGATGAACATTTCACTCGACATAGCATTCCATTTACTCCACTTACTTTTTACAAGTTATAGGGCATAATGAGTGAAAACTTTTTTTTAAATATATATATATATATCCAAGAAGTATGCATAGCGTCCGTTTGAGCCAATATATATGTGAAATGATGAAAAGATTACATTCCTTAAATTTTAAATGTACGTTGTAATTCTTTTTTCTTATAAAAGGAACTATTGGTTAAACTACTGGTATATCGGTAGTGATTTAGATTATGAAAATTTATAATACAGTTGCATAATAAATGGATCGATTTCTTGTCATTAGTTTGAATTTATAAGATAGTTAGGTCGACAGAAACCATGTTGCCCATGTTAATGCTGTATTTCTACCTTGGTCTATTTTTTATGTTGGTTCTCAGATTTATTATATGCTTTCAGATTTGTAGTTAAGATTCTTAATATCATAAAATGTCATTTTGAAATATCTTATATATCCTTTTAGCTAATCCAATGTATTAACTTAATTCTTGTTAAACAAACAAGTTGTACCGATGTGTCCAATGTGTTCCGATGTTCAATTTTATCCGGGTATTAGTAATTGTCTCAATGCATGTTCAAAGGTCTGTACAGTAAATGATTTTCTGACGGACATTTCACTTGATATAGCATTCCATTTACTCCACTTAATTTTTTAAAGTTAAAGGGCATAATGAGTACACACTTATTATTCTTATATATATCCACGAACTATACATAGCGTCCATTTGAGCAAATATTTATAATGATGAAACGATTACATTCCTTAAAGTTAATATATATGTTTGAATTCTTTTTTTCCCATAAAAGAAACTACTGGTATATCAGTAGTGATTTATTTTATGAAAATTTATATTATGGAATGTTGAAGTATGAAATGCAGTTGCATAATAAATGGACCAATTTCCTATCATTTATTTGAATTATCAGATAGTTAGGTCGACAGAAACCATATTGCCCATGACCAAGATACGTCTTTAATGTCGTTTACTGCGACCACATAAGACTTTGATCTGGTAATTTGTTGTCAGGGTTTAGTCTATATATCAGGTAAAATGATAAATGATGAATCGATTGAACGAGACACCAATCTCGTCCTTTAACATGGTTTAAATAGAATTATTAGGTATCAACAGTACGCAAGGAGGATCGAATCGATCTTGTAAACAAATGTTATAACAGATATAACCTGCACGATAATATATGATTTTTAATAATTGTTCTTTAGGTAAGTCGAAAGTTTTTGTGATATTTATAGCAATACGACTGTTAATTTTTCTACTGAAAAATGTTTAACTCAAAAAAAGTGTTTTAAAATGATTTTAAAGTATTACTTAGCATTAACTTCTTTTAAATAAAATGTTTCTGTTTGTTAAGTCTTTTCAATTTGACAAAAATTGACATTAAGACCAAAGATGAAATAATTTAAACATGTAGATTTTTTTCTTAATCTGGTTTCTATAAATGCCGTTCTTTACCAATTTTTAATGAATTAAACATTTTTGTTTTTATTTTATTTAAAGAAATTATCTGCTTTGAAAATGAGGACAAATGAGATTGATTAAGTTCGATTAAATCAAAATAAGATGCAATCTGGTCGATTGTAAATTGTTTCATGTTTTTTGAATGAATTCTTACACATGAAACTCTTTTTCAATTGAATTAACATATTTTCAGTTTCAATTATATTGGCTTCAGAGTAGAGATGAGTTCACGAATAAAAATATGGCGAGAACGAGCACTTTTCAACCTCAAAAGTCCATAAAACTATACAAATCATTTTGGTTATAGAGCGTCATTTGATTGGATATAAAATTAGTTTATATCGTATAAACTGTGTTGGCTTCATTGCATTGACTTACGTCAAAGACAAGCAAGAAAAGATAGATGTAACCATCAATTGTCGCCCGGTAAACATATAAAGTAAACAATGGCAATGAGTCTTGATCATCAAACCGATTCGATATGTGTGAAAAGGCATGCGTCTAATTGATGGAGACGATATAGTCGCGAATATTTTGAAAACTTATAGTCGGATAAATATCAAACAAAAAAGGTACCATTTTAAAATTCAATTCCTCGAGTAAATGCTGGATGCATGCAATATAAATTGAAATTAGATTCATGCATCATCTATATTCAAAAATTTATCTTATTTTCAATTTAAGAATATAAAACACGAACTGTGCAGAGTACGTTTTTATGCGAGAAGTAAAATTCGATGTTCAAAAAAAGGGGACCTGTCGTTTTTTTCGATAGTAAATGATTATCAACTTTATATATAAATATGAAAAACATCTTTATTTTTAAAGATTCACTTTATGGAAGTAAATATATTATGTATTCTGATTAACATTCTGATTAACAATGTTAACAAACCTTTAATTCTGAATAACTACTCCCACCCCAATCCCCATACACCAACACTTAAACTTATATGTATAGAACAGCCCGGTCCTCCGGGCTGCAATCACTCTGCTAGACATTGGATTTAAAATGTACGCAATTTAAATACATTTTTAAAGAAAAGATTGTCGCATCATCTACACCAAATGATGGAAAGCAGATTAAATGGGTGAATTTAATAGCTACAAGCGTTTTAGTGGTCTAACCTGGATAAAAGCATCTATCTTCGCTAGCCAAGAGTTTCTGCTACCCTACTATCGAATTCTGCATAAGCACTGGGCATACGGTATTCAATTAATAAAGTTCCCCCCCCCCCAGGTTGTAATTGGAATGGTACTAAGTCGATCGATCAATCAGCAATTGATTTTAGTATTAAACGATATCGGTGTTCGGAACATATTTTGACTCTTTACTCTCGGGAATGAAAAACTCAAGCGATGATCATTTGCTATTCTATGAATAGATATGGTTTCATCTGAAATCTTAAGACATGTGCAAATTATGAATAAGAATCTATATTGAAGATTTAGATTTTCACTTGAAATACCCAGAATGAAAAATTAAAATACTGTCGTGTTATTGATCTTTTTAAAACTTTCATGATTTAAATACGTTATCTATTTCTGTTGATTAAATCTGTAAGTACACACAAATTGAGTTCACGAGACGAAATCATTCCCTTCTTTTCACAACATTATATGCCAAGGATTTATATAATTATGAGGAGGGTGTCGTATCTGAAACTCTTGGCAAAGATGGAAAGATGGGGTTCAAATGTTTACTTTTTATTGGAAAATTCGCGCTTTATTAAACGGAACAGTCCTTACACAAGTTTTGCTGTATAACTTGGGTGCCTATTAACTTAAATCCTTCATTAACAGTTTGTTGCAGTCTATCTGAGATGTTCATAGTGGTACTTCTACTAAGTTTTGGGGCCCAAGATGTTGCCGGTATTTATGGAGGATGCATGAGTTACTCTACAACAATAGAGTCTTCAGGGCATTTGAAGGCAAGACAGTGAATATATTTGCTTCGCCGTTCGTTGATATATAAAATACATAATAACTGTCTTGAAATAAAAGCGATATTTGGGCGAGGGTTAGAAAACGTGATATAGGGCGAGGCTTGCCAAGCCCTCTTACGTTTTTAACTCGAGCAAAAATGTCGCTTATATTTCAAGACAGTTATTATGTATTTTGCTTATCCTGCAATATATTTAAAACATCTGAATGTCCCAAACTATCTATTTTTGACAGACGTAGGCACATCTCTGCAGTTGAAACTATGACGACATGGCGCAAACATTGCAATATCCATGACGTCACAATGCTTTTAGAACTCGGAATACATTCACAAGGCTTTATTAGGACATTGACCTTATAAAGCTTTGGTTTGTTAGGTTATCTTTATAAGGTCAATACAACGGGTAGTTGCAGGATATAAATTCATATTTTTACCAAAACAAAACTCCCCCCTTCTTATAATTTTTTTTCTATTTTTATTATTTTATGGATGACAGGTAAAAATCTTTTTTCTCAATGGTTGGAAGATAGATAGAGGGCCATGTCCATCCTGTACAGCAGCAGATAAAGGGTTGGATGTTACCAATGAAAGAAAACAATCAATTCAGCAGAAACATATGCCAGAAATATTTGGAAAATGGACTGCAGAAGTTTACGATCAGAATAGTACCGCAACTTATATCGATAAAACAAGAACAGTGAATAATGTTTCTACAGACGTAATACTTATTGTAGGTGAAAAAGAAGGATGGGAATTAGTAGGTTCTGAAATATCTCTGGACTTTGATTTCACTCCAAACCAATTAGACATGAAGTAAGTTTTATTCCCTAATTAAATCTTGATATACGGGGTTTGTTCCAAAAAGTCGTAGAAAATGTTTTTGATTTTATTTACTTTGCAAGTAGAATATTGAGATAACAAACAACATTCAATATCAAAGTCCATAAAACAATTAAAAATAGGAGCAGAGGAAACTCGGTCCTCCGAAACATCAGAGGTGTGATCAAGTGCCATGGAGGAGTGAGCATCCCCTGCTGATCTGTCACGCCCAAAGTGTTCTCTTTGTATTGATCGTAAAATAACGTCATTTCGTAAGTTCTATGGTCAATTTAATGACCTTGTCAGCAGATACAATTTATCATTGAGCATGCTGTACGTATGAAGAATTTCTAAAACGAGTTTAATTATTGACAAGCAAGTTGATGAAACAAGAATATCAACAGTCTCGTTTCAAGTAATCTTTTCTTAAATTACCATTGCCTTGTTAGCAAATACAATTTATCATCGAGTCAAATGCTGACTGAAATTTTTATACCCATTGTTAGTTTATTATTCATAAACTGAATTGACGACGAATTTCCCGCTATTTCCTGATCAGGACAAGGAGCACACGTCGGGTGTGAGCAGTCGGCAGGGGATGCTTACTCCTCTATGGCACCTGATCCCACCTCTGGTGTTTCGGGGGTCCGTGTTTGCTCTGCTCTTATTTTGTATCATTTAATGGACTTTGAGATTGAATTCTGTTCGTTATCTCCTTATCCTTCCTTTCAAGCGAAAATGTACACTTGCAGAGTTTCTTTATTTTTTCATAATTTTCTTACTTAACGTGATAGCATCATAAAACTTAAGCTTCAGAATGATGATCATATAATTTTGTTTTCTACTATGACAAGACAAAAAGAAGAATGATATTGGTTAATATTTATTTTAGGTTTAAAAGCTTTATCGATGACGTTATGACACTTTTACCGGCACTTTTCTACATCAACCTTCAAGTAAAGGTTGATCCAGGGGTAAGGAATGATACAAACAGACCCAATACAAGTCCTGTTGTTCTTGTCAAACCTCTGTATAGGTAAACAGTTTTAAGTTTTCATATATTAAAAAATACATTGAATTATTTAAAATGACACTGCCATTTAGAGTGAAGGTCAATATTAATTATTTAATTCTTTTTATTATTCATACGGTAAACGCCGATTATATCCTTTTTGTAAGCCAGTAGTAAAATACTAACATTTATTAAACCTTTTTCATCATGTTTTTGTTTTGTGAGTAGGGGAATAAACGCTTTCATTACAGAAAAATAGGGAACAATTTTGTTGTTTTGTACATTTTACAGCAACAGCTGTCGATTATTCCTTTTACGTTCAATTAAAGATTGCGTTAAACATACCGAGATAACGAACAGTATTCAAGCTAAAAAATCCATAAAACAATACAAAATAGGAGCAGAGCAAACTCGGACTAAAACATCAGAGGTGGGATCAGGTACCATGGAGGAGTTAGCATTCACTATCAGACTTTTACATCCCCAATGTGCTCCTTGTCATGATCGGGAAATAAAGGAAAAATCCGTTGTGTATATATTTGCATAACAATTAGTAAGAAAAATGTATGTCGGTACTTGACTTAATGATAAATGAACAATAATCATAATTTTGATATTACTAAAATAAGATATGTCATTTACAAAAGAAAGCTCAGTTTACTGTAAATCACTATTATTCGCGTCATCTTTTATTCGCATTTTTTTGTTTGAATAAATTTGCGACGATTTATTTTCATGAATATGGAAACATTTTCTACAAAAACAAAGCAAACTAAATGGTTCGCTGCAATTAATATTCGCGACTTGATGTAGCTAGCGAAACCCGTGAATATACCCTGCATGCATATATTAAAATTGGTTTACAGTATCGATCCAGGAGAATTATTTATTACTTGATATATTAAGTTTTAAGTGTTTTTCTTTTATGATTTAAGTTTGGAACTTGACAAGGTGCACACTATACATCTGACATCTGTTGACAATGACGGAGATGCTATACGCTGTGATGAAGCTTTATATGAGGAGTCTTCAAACATGGGATCACTTTTAATGAACCTAAAGAACCAAAATATGTTTTCTCTTGATCGAGTGGTATGTATTTTTTTTTTCATTGAAATGAAATCCAGCATTTCAAACGGGCAAAATATCAGAAAAATAAACCTTCTCATCACATCTTTCAACAGAGTCATAAATTAGGGAGATTTTTTCTTATAAAATATTTTTTCAACAAATCTGCAAGTAACGAGCAGTATATAAGCTTCAAAAACAATTAAAACATATCAGATTGGGAGCAGAAAACGCGGACCCCTGAAACATCAGAGATGGAGTCAGGTGCCATTAAAGAATAAAATATCCTGCTGGCCGGTCATACCAGCCCTGTACATGTGCTACATATAGTGATCGAAAAATATCATGAAAAATGTAAATGTAATATATTTAGCGTGTATGATATTAAACAGAGAGTGATTTTTAAATAAGTTAGCGTCGATTTGATTTAGCGCATTTTTTTTAAAATTCATATTCATGTATCAATGTCTAAGACATTTAGCGATGTTTTTGAATTAATTTAGCGGAAGTCAAAGGCGCTCTAAAGAATACACCACCAAATGTAATAATTTTACAGTATATTGTTTGCATCATTTCAGACCAAAATAGGTCCGAAAAAAAATAACCAAATCAGGCATCAAATTTATCCAATCATCTTAATGCCAACATATAATTGTCCTTGAAAACAATATTTTTGAAGATGGTATTTTCGTCTCAAAACTGCACTACATTATATTATACTATGTGTTTTTTTTTTAATTATTGCCAAACAAGTTGATGATAAAAGATGTCACCATTTCAAAAGTTCTTTGGTCGATGGGGTTAGGGTAAGGGTGCGATGTGCTTATTTGCGATGTGATGACCTTAACAGTAAATACAATTTATCATTGAGTCATATGCTGACTGAATTTTTCAAAGAAATTGTCTATTATTTAAACACTGGATTGACGATGGATTTTTCTGTTACTTCCCAGCCTTGACAAGGAACATACTGCGGGTGTGACCGGTGGGCTTGGGATCCTCACTTCTCCATGACACCTGGTCCTACCTCTAGTATTTTGGAATTCTATATTCGCTCTGTTCCTATTTTTGCATTTTTATGGACTTTTTAGCTTGAATATTCTCCATGTATTTCATAATTCATTATACATATCTTAAATTTGAGGATGTTTTTCTTCTAGAAATGTGTCATGAAAATATCAGTCAATCAGAGATATTTTAACGAAAGCGACACATTTGGTGTAGCGATCACAGTGAAAGACTACAGCAAACACAATATTACAATTCAGGGTACAGCCTTTTTCCCATACATAAGTGTTCTTGGAAGAGTTGTAGTCGTGGTATGTCTTACAATTTAAAAAAATATACGAATTGTTGATTTAAATATTTATATAGTACATTAATAAAAATATACCATGTCTAAAGTATTTCATGTCAATCTATTAACTTAGATGTATTTCAAAATAACTGGGAGAACAGACCCACCTGAAATTATACCACCCACTCCAAGTAATAATCAGGAGTATACAATTTATGTTGGAGGAGATTTTCACGTTGATGTATATGCCAAAGCATCAGCTGGAAAGTAAGGTTTTTAAATGTCTTTACGAGCGTTGTCCCGTAAAATCGTGGACAAAGCGTTTTTCTCGAAAAGTAATGGGCGCACTAAGCTGAAATTTTCAGTAAATGTTGATTCATCATATTTAAGTGCATCATTATGTTTTTGATAATATGTAGACAAAAATAAGGATTTTATTATGCCTGAATGCGCACAGGGTACGGTGCTACGGCGCACGGTAAAAATAACAAGGTTATATTAGAGAACACACAAGAATTAATTCGTAATAAAAGTTTTCAATATATAAAAATGAGATGAAAAGTATTATAATTCGATTTCTTGATCAATTTTGTCGTCTTTATAAAAATTTCAAAGCATTTGGTTAATTTTTGACAGTTTCCCGAGCATTCGAAATTGAAAAGTGGTAAACACAATACACAAAAAATCGCGATTTTTGATGACGTTACGACGCACCGGAGAGCAGTTTAGTTAGATTTGGATATTGTAATGACACCTTAAGAGACTTTAAATGAATACAGAAGAAAGAAAATATGACAAAAATCACCAGATCTTTAGAATATAAATGAAATTGAAGTTTTCTTAGTGAATATTTTTGATTGAGTCCTCAAGTAGTACAAAATATACGGACAAACTGCTATTGTAATAGCAAAAGACGCTGTCATGGTCGACCGTTGATATGAGATTCTCTGTTATTTGAATACTGGTGAGAATACAGTCCAAAACTTGCTATATAAATTTTCAAAAGTTTGCATGTTTATGCCAGATGGGTTCCTTATCTGGTTATAGACACTTACGTATGTGTATCAATGGAATTTTTAGATTTAAGTGGGACTTATCCAACTTTATTTTAGCAAAGATGAAACGTGACGCTGTTTTAAACACTTTGACGTCATCATCCGTGCGCCGTACGGCGATACAATACATGAAATAACATCTAATAATTTGTTTATTTATGTAAAAAATCTACTTGAAATTTGGTCTGTATATTCAGAATATTTGTACTAAAGAGTAGTGAAAATTTCAGAACGCAGGTATGATAAATTTTCAAACTAGACAACTTGTACACGATTTTACGGGACAACCCTCGTAAGTTCGTCTTATTTAAAATCATTTTTAACGTGTACCTATTTTTTTTTTTTACATAATTACATTATATTTTAGGCACATAACACGATTTGATTTTCTTCGACGGGATGGAAAACCTGTCAACCACACGGGCATTCAACCTGCACATAATATCAGTGGTAATGCTGTATTTATATCAATGTCCTGGTCTCCGACAGAAATAGAAAAAGGTCATCATATTCTCTGTGCAAATGCCGAGGATAATGTAGGGTAAAGTAAAATATAGTTATTGTTTATTTTGATCAAACCTATATAGAATAAAGACTGACTTATCAATGGGCAAAAATGTAAATTATCAATTGATATGTCTTTGAAGTCTATGAGACAAGCATATTTTGGTTAGACGTGTTAAACTTGATTTTAATTTTCGTTTATCTCATAACCCTTGTATGACATTTAACATGTTATGTCAAAACAAAATAATATATATTTCCTCTATGGAAGAGGAAGATAAACGTATCACGAAACAAAATTAAGCTATTTTTTTCGAATATGTTTTCCAGTTTTATCATCAAACATTTTTATTCACATTTAATCAACAAGTTACCAAACTCATTCAAAGAAATTCACCCAAAACATTGTATTGATTCGTATATATTTAAATCAATTCTTACTGTCCTCTTTTACAGAAGAATGACTGTGGACTTACATTGCTTCCGCATCATGGTCAAAGGTTTGGACATTGTTATAGTTATTTAGGAATTCAGATGTTTTTTATTCATTTATTTTTTTTATCTTTAATTGAAAAGGCAAAAGATGATAAACTGTTCAGAAAAGGACTTAAAAACGGCATAATTATTAAAAAGGTTTGAGTTAGAATAATATATTTAAAGTTTTAACCCCCTTCCCCAAAGTCACACATTTTATCGGAAATACAATTTTCTATTTCTAACGCAAAATACCGCATATGCCATTTCCCCGCAATCAAGCATTTTCACGCACTTTAAAAAGTTTATTTAATCTTTAATTTATAGCCAAATTCCTTCTTTTTTACACTTGTTTACATCTTAAAAAATTAAGAAAAGTTATTTTGTTTTAAAATTATGCATCAAAATATCAATTACTCTAAACTTCAGAGAAACTAGTACAACGCTATAAAGTGCTTGCAGGGAAGTGGTATAGTCATATTTATATGACGTGAACATTTAATGTATGTTGCGTCACAGAGCAGTAAGTTGTAAAGAGTTAAAGATACGTATTCTATTATTTCAAAAACAGTACTTAATGTGTTTTATAGAAAATGCAAATGATAATCTATATAAGATAAGTAGTGTATTTATTTATTGTTTTTTTGTTTGTTTTTAGTTATTATTGTTATTTTTAGAAAACTTCCATTTCTTTTCGTTAACTTTGTTTTCAATTGATCTCTTTCTGCATTTTATATCAGTATGGATTTAAACCTCTGTATGTATGTGAAACAGTTAAAACTGTTGTCATCTGAAACATAAAAGATTATATCTTATGAAAAAGAAATCGAATTTAAATATGTTTTTTTTTTCAATCTTTTAGAAAATATATTTCGACCAACAACTCACGAAATAGTAAGTTGCTTATTACATAAACACATTAAATGGAAAGAGTCGGAGCTTAATTAATTCTTTCCTAATCGGAAAATAAAAAAGCGTTCTTAAACTATATAAAGTTATCCTGAAATAAGTTTCATAACTTTTTGTCGAGTATTCTTCTTCAAGCATATATTTCACTTGTCTTATGTGTAAGCTTCTTTTTCAGGGAAAGCCATACTTTGTTTCATTCCCAAAGCCAACTGATTTATCATGCAAAAAAGGCACATATTGTCGATTTCCTGTCTATGCCTACTCTACAAATGCTGGGTACGTTACTTCTGTTTCATACTTGGATATTTTACTTTAAAAAGTCGCTAATGGTAATCTTACAAGCGAGCTATATGATAAACGTGATGACTTTAACTTTAACCTCCCTTAATTATGCAGCAATATACATTCATCACCTGCATACAGAGTATACATGTATATATCTCAGTTGATTCGATACGCAAGAGCATGCTCTACATATGAAGAACTTTTAAAACGAGATAAATTATTGATAAGCAAGTTGATGAAACAAGAATATCAGCAGTCTCGTTAAAAAGCATCATTTCGTAAGTTCTTATGCCTGCATGTATATCACTGGCGTACATGTATAAATAAACTAAAGAAATCAAAGTACTGAAAGTACTCATGGGAGTTGAACAATGTTATCTGAAAAATCTCACGGGAAGTATAGGAACAGTTTCATGCTTTCAGATTCAAGTCAGCTAGAACTGATTTGTTAGAGATACAACACGAAACATTAAAAATAATTTCTATTGCACTTGAATAGCCAAGATCATGGGACTGCTCTTAAATTAGCTGCAGAACTGTAGCTGACCGAAAAAAAGATTTTGACAGACCGGAGAGCTACAGTGCCATCTATTGAAAAAAACTGTATATTTATTGCGCACGAACAGTTTAGTTCTGGATTTATTCTCTCTAATTCTTACCTCAGCAATTTGACCAAACCAAACAAACAACCACCACCACCAAAAAATAATTTTTCCGACCTCGAAAATACTATTTTGTGGGTAGGTTTCAAACTTCTTTCAGTACCATTTCTTACTCAAACTCAAACATTACCCTTATATTTCTGAAGCATTTGAATTATCTTGGGCTCAAAAGCAAGTCACTAGCGCAATGCTGTCCACTATCAACGAGGCCTTGCGAGACCGAGAACTCCACTTCCGTAAACAGCCCATCTGAACCACGTGGAGGAATCGACATTGCCACATGTATCTGCACGTACTCCATCTTCTGATACAGACATCGTCCCTCAGCCATTACCATCCGACTTCTTCAGCAACTCAACTTCCTCTGTTATTTTAACATCCACACAAATTGGTTTCCTGACCTTGCTGACCAATTCCCGTTTCATCAACTGCAACATTGCATTCAGTATGGCGGCGGCGAAGTGACATAGTGCCTAGACATGTGTTCGTGCTTCCGACAACCTAAATCTAGGTCACATATATTATTAAAGTTAACAAGATTACTTTGATCATAATGTAAAATTCTTTTGTTGTTTATTTTATAAATGTTGATATTTGACTACGGAAACAAAATTCAATCGATAAGTCTTTAATTTGTTTGCTTTTGATAATCGCTTTTTATGATTGATGAACAATTGAAGTAGGGAATTATAAAAGCAGCCTTAATTTTTTCCGTATAATTCCAGTTAAATCCGATATGTGTGAGTGAATGTAAGGGAGGGTGTGTGTGTGAGTTTAAAATCCTTTGTATATATACCACTATGTAGCAAGCAATTTATATATTGAATTTTGTTTATATACAATGGAAATGTAAATAAAAAAAAGTAAAAAAAAAAAATAAAATCAATCGATAAATTGGTTTCGGTTTTTATGGGATTTTTTAATAGTAAAATTTGACGTCATGGGGCCTCCTGCATTTCAAATCTACTCAATTAGATGTATTTCTATTTATTTTAAGATGGTTATTTCAAGTAATATGCAAATTATCCCATGTTTCCCACTATTGCTCATGCCCTGGCATACACTCTAAACTAGACAATGATTCCTTAAGTAATCTCACTATGTCCATATCTTTTACTTATGGCGTCATATTAAATATCAAATATAATGTACCAGAAGATGCACAATTATAAATCTAATCAACATTAAATTTTGATTTATTGATGCTTATTTTATTTTAATTTATAGATGTTTATAACATAGAGTATAGGGGTGTCGACTTGTCACAATGGAACGTCACGTTTTGAAGTGTATTTTTTCTTAGAATGAAATAAGACAAAAGCATTAAAAAAATTCTAAAAAGCACCTAGTTTCCAATTTTTTTTAAAAAACGCATTTCGTCATTTTCTGGTCTTTAATTGAAAACTAAATAACGGCATTGGTATTTGTGATAATAAATATTGTTGTTTTACTCTGTTGAATTGAACAAAGGAATTGTCGAAATGGGAGAAAAAAAGGCTCGACGAGTTGTAATGATTTTTGCATTATAATATGTTAATCATCGCAAGCGACAGCTTTGTTAATTAATCAGGCTTACAGAATAAAGAATGTAAATAAGAGACATACTAATAGATGGGTTCAGTAATTGGTCACTGAATGTTCAGCAGAGGACAAGAAGACCGTAAGGATATCGGACAGAAACGTTCAAACGTTGTCAAAAAAGACAGATGTACATGTATAAAGTTACGTGTGAATTTTTGAGTTTGCCTTATGCTGCTTTTCAAAAACAATTGACAGAGGTTTTAATTATGAAAAGAGTGAGATTATAATGGTGCCAAGAATTCTTAATGAAAGTGAAATTGGTGAAAGTGTTTGGGAATCATATTTAATGAAACGCAGGGGAAACGCTTAAAAGTATGAAATGTGCGTATCCGTTATATTACATTACATTTAGCTGCGGCAACTACCATAAACGCACATTGTTTAAAATCGATGTTTAGGAATGTGTACATTGTACGTCATATTCCGATGATTTTTTTTTTCACTTCTTTTTGAAATAAATAAAGGTTCTATTATGTATAATTTTGTTGTTTTACGTCGATTTATATCAAAGTTGTGGTCTAGTACTTTTTGATCAACCCTCGTATAATAATTTGTTTGTTTATGCATAGATCTATTTAAAATTTGCTTTAAATATTGATGAAAAAGTACTTAAGAATGTGAAAATTTCAGAAGGCAGTGATAATTTATTTCTTACTTAAGACAACTTTTATAAATTTTACCGGACAAGCCTCGGTACTTGGTCACCAGATTCTATAAACAAAATGAAACTGCTGTGCTGACAGGGACTTTGTTGTCTTCCAGGACACATAATCATATCTCTAGAATATCAAGGACGGTGTTTTTTGACATGCATGTTCACACATATACAGTTTTGATGTTTGTTTTAGATCAATTATTTTTGGCTGACTTTGCTTTTTTAATGCAGAGGTATCACAAGTATCGTAAGTACACCTCAGAGCAAGGAGAACGTAACCATTCAATACAGCAGAGAACTCATTAATGGAACCATTGATGCTAAAGTGGCTCAAGTAGAGTTTCTTGCCAGTCAGGCTGGCGCACGGCAAATTTGTTTAAAAGCATTAGACAGGTATTTGATATAGGTTTTGTTTTTGTTATTACAATTTTACATGTACATGCATGATCATTTACATACAATATACATTCAATATATAATTATACTTTTAAAGAATGTGAAAGTTGTTTTGAAGAAAAAAGACAAAATATACATATATAGGGGTGTCAGCAAGATCATTTAAATAAGCTTAGGATGTATATACACAGCCATGTGTATATGTAACTCTATTGCATACAATGTATCGCTAATATCTTGCCAGTGCCTTTCGTATTCCTCATATCTACAACTCTTCAACAACAAAATTATTTACTAAAAATTTTAACTGTGATCCTTTTTAATACAGCTTCAGTATACATTTTTGGAACATTCTTATATTTACTAGCAAAAATAAATTGTTTTATAATAAGCATTAAAAGGTTTTGAAATCTATAAACATTCATTTACGACATTTTCATAGTTACCAAATAATATTTCTTGTCTATCAATACTACAATGAAGATTAAACTTATTTAAAATCCATTTTTTAATGTTGCACCAAAGTTTTCTGACATGAAAACATTCAACAAAAAATTGATCAATTGTTTCTATGTCACTTCTAAGAGACTACATGCTTTATTATTAATGTCTAGTAATGATTTGAAGCCAATGAAGTGTATTTTTATGCTATTTTTCTCTTTTTAATAAGCATGACTTACGTCAAGAGGTGTCTCTATGTTACTGTAGAACTACCAGGTAATTACTAGGTTTTATACATCTGGAAATTCATATTGTCTATAATTGTCGTATTCTGGAGATAAACTAAACTTCATCAATTTTCTTTTTAGATCCTTGTGATTCAGATCCCTGTCAAAATTCAGGACAATGTTATTCATTTGATAACAATACGAAATATACTTGTTCCTGTACAGAAGAATTTACTGGATTACAATGTGACCAGAGTAAGCTTGTATTTGCACTAGTTTCTTATAAACAAAATTATTGATTAATAGATTTTATGAAAAAAACATACAAAAAATTTACCTGCATTAAATTATTCAATGTAAAGAGAAAGAAGAAAAATTGAGTAATGCTTACTTCAAAAATAAAGGTAAAGAATTGAATCGGACCTTTAGTTGTTTGTAATAATTGCTTTACATTTGTTAAATGTTAAATGATTGATGACTTTCTTTTAATCTAAAAGAAGGGTCAGTTTTATCTTTTACGTCTTATCAACTCTGTCGGATACTGTACCAATTTTACTCTCTACACATAAGCTTGTTTTTATCTTTTGATAGGGAGGAATTTTTGTGATCCGAATCCTTGTCTTTTTAACGGACAGTGTACAGCAGTTCCATTCAATCCATTTTTCTTTTGTACCTGTAAAGATAATAGGAAAGGAGATGTATGTCAAATTGGTAAGATTATTGTGTCTAAATTTGGAACATAACAGCTTAATTTACATTTTTAACAAATGTTTGTAGCATTTTTCTATTTATATGAATTATAGTATATTTTTGTGGAATATCTTGTTGCTTTTGTAATTTTGTTATGCACTCTTCTTTGTCAATCATGAAAATATCTCAATACGAATCTGCTAACATACAGTGAACGAAGTTACAAGTTACATGTATCGTCAATTATTAAAGATTTCAATCCCTAATGGGACCAAATTCTGAACCCTTAAATGTCCGTCAAGTACACAATACTCTGATATGATATTAAAGAATTTTAAGTTGAAAAAAGGATTGCCTACGAGAAATTTTCAAAAAGTTCATTAATTAAGGAGTAGTTAATTAAGAAAGATTGCATTGAAGTCTATGGGGAAAAGCGTTCTTTTTTTCAAAATAAAAATCAAATAGTTTGAATATCAATATATCCTGTGGTGGAAATATGCATTGAAATATTAAAAATATAATGATAATTGAAAACATTTTTTACCAGCTAAATTTTTTTTAATTGATTTTTTTTATTAATTAAAAAAGGGGAGATAACTCTAAATTCAAAGTCATGAATTAGGACACATCCCACTAAATATAGAAGTCTTTAGTAATAAATGGGTACAATGTCTAAATAAACTGAGGATTGAATGCCTACATATCTTTTAGATTTTTCAATTTCATTGAATTTCTACCTATTAGGGATTGAAGACCTTTAATGGTACATAGTCTCTAATAAATACTACCAAAAATTTAGAGAATTTTAGCGTTCAATATCTTGACGTTTTATTAAAAGCTGAGTTTGTATTAATGTACGATTTTGCCCGAAACATTCCGAATACGAGCGTTCAATATCGAACTAGACCAAAAGGTCTGGTCAAATCCCCCGAGAAAGGAAATGGCATATTAGTAAGATGTGTTTTTTACATATCTGAATGATGAGATTTTGACGGCTTACAGGACAAGCGTTAATTGAAAACCGATACTAAAAAATCATCATTTTGAGTTTTTTAGTTCGAATTATTATAATAAATTATGAAGAAATATTTAGAATTTGCATTCTCTCTGTTTTTCCCACTCTGAACCTGTAGTCTTAAATCACCTTTATAGTACTATAGAAGCCACATCTGCTATAAGTACAATTCCTTTGTCATATTTTGGCATAGTTTTGCAAAGAACAATAATTCCTCACATTTAGGTGTTTTAAATTAACAAAAATAAAAAAAAAACCGACGAGTTTGACAGATCGGCAAGAAATGCTCACTCTTCCATGGCACCTGATCCCACCTCTGATGTTTTGGAGGTCTGTGTTTGCTCTGCTCTTATTATGTATCGTTTTAACAGTTTATCGACTTTAGATCTTAAATACTGTTCTTTATGTGACGAAAATTGAATTTCTTTGTTTAGTTTCGTATAAAACGTAAGACCTACGTTTTCTTTTAGTTTCTTAAACAATAAAAAATATTAAATTTAAGATCATTTAAGTAGTATGAAACTCCACATGTAATGAGACTGCACTTGGATAATACTAGTCGTATTGCGGTGCATTTCAGACCTCTCTGGTAACGGAGTAAGTAAACCTTGGCTTGTTTGTTCTACTATGAACTATTGTAAGATTGCAATAAGGCAGAATAGAAAAATATCTTACTAGGCACCAAATATTCAGTATTCAGAATTACTCAACCATAAAATTTATGACGTCACGTAGGGAAACTGCTAAAAACCAGTTCAATGGGGTCTTGTTTTCGAATTGCCTAATTAATGAAAGTCAACAACGGTTTCCTAAGCAGTTTCTTGTAATTTTTCCCCTATAAAACTTGTTACCCGTTGTCAGAGAGGGTCTGAAATGGTTTTCAATCAACCGTGACGATGACGTTAATGCGAAACATAGCCACGTTACGAGCGGGTTATTCGTCCTGGCATCTCTTAAATCGCCACCTTACTGCCTAAAAAAAGACATTTATACAGTAGACGATTATAATCATTACATTCATACGTAATTTAAAGAAAACAATTCCAATTAACTTACTGTTGAATTCCTCTCACTGGCGCTTGCGCACGCCGTTTGACTTATTTTTTTTGCGTGGTTACCCATGCAAAATATAGCCAGGGTTTGAAAGATTAACGCTCTGATGAAATTCCGTGAAAGGAGGAATAAGGCTCTTACAGATGAACGGGAGATACATTGAAGATAATGAGAGTTTTCGATTTACACTTTTGGGGTAATCGTCATTTGAGATTGAATAAATCATGAAATTATTAGACAAAATCAAAAAATGATAAAAAAAAGTTAGATAGAAAAAACAAAAACATATTTTAAGAAAAACAATTTTAATTCACCTCAAAAGTTTTAAGAGGTTAACGAACCAGAGTGTAACGCCTCGGTTATTCAAGTCATATCACCAACAAATGCTTCATTATCTCCATATGTTTCATTAAGGAATAAGTCAATAAATTTTGATGGCTAAGATAAGCTGGCTTTTTTTTAAAATCAAGGATTATTTTGCTCATAGGTGAATTTTTTTTAAAGTTAAAGGAGGTAATTCTTGAAAATTCCCGTCCAAAAACATCTAGAACGATTTTGTCAAAAATGTGCATAAACAAAATATATATAGTCATGTATCAAATATAATAAAATTTTAGACTTCAGTGTAGGTTAATATGTGGTTATAAGGTCTCATGGCAATTGATATTGACCGAAGACACTGAGAATGATAGCAACCGGGCCTGCGAGTCGGGGTGATTTGCTTGTCTTTGACTATTTGTATATTTTCTTTAGATGTACCACAAAGGAAACTATGATTTACATGAAACAGGTCGAGACCACTGGATTTTCTGACGTCAGAATAAATTTGCATTTAAATTAGCTATCTGTTTACTTTACCTACTGATGAATGAGTCGTATTGCATTGTGGGCTACTACAAGTACCCAGCTGTGTTGAAAATAAAGGCCAACTTGAAATGTCCCTTGGAAACCTATTTTCAATTCTCTTTTGAGATTTATGGAAGAAATAAATAAAATGATGTATAATCTTTCATTTCTATGCTCACATTTACAAAATTTCTTAAGCCTTATATATCAAATTATAATACATCGGCCAAAACTATTGTTCGAAGAGACGTACTTGTAGGTGCTATCGTGTCGATTAAGCATTGAGTTTTTTTTACGTGATATACGTGTACATAGTTTTAGAAAGCAGTACAAGGTGTGGTATTACATGTATTATCTAACCTCTAAATATTATCAAAAAGATTTTAAAGTACATGCAAACATGAAAGCGTTTGCACATTATTCGAAATTTTGAAGCAACTATTTATCATATAAAACAACTCCAATGTTAAATGTGAGCATGGAGCAATGTCTTGGGAATGTAATCTTTCAATTTCGGACTTAGAGAGTGACAAAGAAGCTCTACGGTTTTTCCGGTGACGAAGTGAATATTAAGCAGAAACCGACGAAAACCACGTGTCGCCATTGAATCGTAAACACGTAGTAGAGTGTCCTGCTTTCGGACTCATTCACTTGATTGGCGAACGGGTGTGAGGAAGATATCGTCACGTGTTGAAAATTGCCTTCCATTTAATGTAGTGATCTCGACCTGTTTAAGAGATAAAAATTAAAAATTTGCAGTATTTGGAAATAAGAGACAGTAACGAAGCTCAAAATACTTTTGAAACAAAACACATTGGAAACAGTGCAAGTCAAGCAGCTATCCATTACTTACAAAAGCTGTGCATACTAACAAATAGACCAATATTTACACTGCATTGACATCGATTTTGCCCGATCATGACAAGGGTCACACGGGGAATGGTGAGGGGATACTTACTCCTCCGTGGCACATGTTCCTACCTCCCATGTCTTGGATGTTTGTGTGCTCTGCCCCCTGTTCTTAAATTCTAAAAGATATTGGAACTTGAACACCTTAGGTTGCCTCCATATTTCAAAAAACTGGAAGATATGCACATATTCGGCAATAACTACATTCAAATCGTAGTAACAACTACAGAATGCATGTAAATGATTAATTAACACTCAATAGGACGTTATTCAATACCTTGGATCACCACAACTATCCTCGTAGCTAT
>PRKT01002403.1:0-15016 GCA_003671525.1 Saccostrea glomerata | reverse complement strand
GAGCATCCTTGGGTAGTGTAGATATTAAATTGTTAAAACCATGACCCCCGGGGGTAGGGCGGGGCCACAACAGGGAAACCAAGTTTTACATAGAAATATATAGAACAAATCCTTAAAAATCTTCTTCTCAAGAACCACTGGGCCAGGAAAGCTGAAACTTAAATGGAAGCATACTTGGGTAGTGTAGATATTAAATTGTTAAAATTATATCCCCCGGAGGTAGAGTGGGGCCACAATAGGGAATCCAAGTTTTACATAGAAATATTTAGAACAAAACTTTAAAAATCTTCTTCTCAAGAACCACTGGACAAGGAAAGCTGAAACTTATGTGGGAGCATCCTTGGGTAGTGTAGATATTAAATTGTTAAAATCATGACCCCCGGGGTAGGGCGGGGCCACAATAAGGAATCCAAGTTTTACATAGAAATATATTGAACAAATCTTAAAAAAGCTTCTTCTCAAGAACCACTGGGCCAGGAAAGCTGAAACTTATGTGGAAGCATCCTTGGGTAGTGTAGATATTAAATTGTTAAAATTATGACCCTCGGGGGTACGGTGGGGCCACAATAGGGAATCCAAGTTTTACATAGAAATATATATAGAACAAATCTTTAAAAAAAATCTGCATCACCCAAGTTACTCAGGTGAGCGGTGTGGCCCATGGGCGTCTTGTTTTTGTCTAGTCTAGTAGGTGATGCAGATCTGCATTGTGCATACATAATTTCGTTATGGTGCATTTTTTTTTCTTTTTTGTTATTGTTATCTTGTTTATTTGTTGTTTATTTATATCAACGAAAGGTTTTTCTAAGTAACAAAAAAATTACTACTGTGTTAGTATTACTATAGTATGTTTTGAAACTGTGAGTGCTCAGCAAATAACCTGCATGTTTTATTACCTTGGATTGCATTGCTTGGCCATTTTATTGTGTCGGGCAAAATTTTACACAGAGCAGATCCAGTTCGTTTGATGCTTTAATGAAAACTGCTTTTAGAAACATCAAATGTTTCTGACATTGATCGCATGCTCTCGAGGTTACCTACAATAAATTGAATCATTATGTATTCATTTAAATATCTCATATCAATATTTAATTACTCTCAAACATACAATCCAAGATTTTTAAAATCAGATTTATTAACTTGCCTATAAACCACAAAAACATAAGTAGGTCTTTTTCCACATCAGGGGTTGGATTGTATTCAGATAGGACTCTTACCGCAAAGATGCTGTTTGATATGTTATCTGTAAAGTCATCCAAAGAATACAAGGGGACGGTCATTTAAAAAAAATCGATGAACCCGTGGTACATACTGACGCTTAACTTCGTGGCATCAGGTTCTATAACTGGAAGGTGGCTGGTCATCGTCATGTCTAGACTTCTTGGCATTAGGTTCTGTAACTAGAAGGTGGCTGGTCATCGTCATATCTAGACTTCTTGGCATCAGGTTCTATAACTGGGAGAAGCTCTTCCCACAATGAGTTGATGTAGTCTTCCCATTCCAGTTCCCTTAACTTGTTCTCCACCTTGGTGTCTCCCGTAAGACCATTTGCTACCGCGAAATGATTGATGGTGTCCTGATCATTCAAAAAGTCCAGAATACAATAACTTTTTCTAAAGTTCCCCAAAGTATCTCAAAATAAAATGTAAATGTTTATGAAGTTTACTATTAACATATTTTACTTTCATATTTTTATCTATGGGATAAAACGAGTTCTCCCATTGGATCAAAATCCTGTTTCGCCACTTTTAAGCAGTACTAATCACCTATACAGCAAAACTTGGTTATAACGAAGTCACTGGGACCTACGGAATTACTTCGCTATATCCGTAATTCGTTATAACCGTATAAGAAATTCATTAAATCTGTATTGCTGGGGATTAAAGATGACTTCGCTCACAGGAAGAAACGAGACCTTTCAGTTAAAACTGAAAGGCGGCTTTCAGTGACTTTTCAGTTGCCATTCAGCCACTGAATCGCAGGTACATTTCAGTGACCTTTCAGTAATATTTCAGATACCTTTCAGTCACCATTCAGCATACACATTTCAGTTGTCTTTCAGTGACCTTTCCGTCGACTTTCAGTGACCTTTCCGTCGTCTTTCAGTGACCTTTCCGTCAACTTTCAGTGACCTTTCAATCTACTTTCAGTGACCTTTCTGTCGTCTTTCAGTGACCTTTCCTTCGTCTTTCAGTTACCTTTCCGTTATATTTTAGTACACATTTTAGTATCAATTCAGCAATTTTTTTCACTGGCTTATTAATTTTTAATCAGTATTTTTTCCTTTAAAATATTTTGCCTAAATTCATTATCCTATCTTAACTGTGTTTTTGTTTTCTTATCGTAATAAAGTACATAAAACTGGTAATCATAGTTAAACTTAGATGTTCAAGTGTATTTCAAGTGTTTACCAAATGTTCAAAGACATATATGGCATATTTTTTATACGTTCGGACTAACTAAAATAAGAAGGATCTGTCTATTTCTTTTGATACTTTAAATATTGAAAAGACTCTTGTAAATTATACAATTTAAATCAATCGCGTTTCATAGATATCCAAGATTTAAAATAATTAAAACCGATTTATTTCTGACTCGGAATTAAATATCACACACAGTTTAAAGTCAATTTAACCATAGAAACGAGGGGATATTTAAGGTCAAATTCGGCGAAAAATTTGATTTGATAGTATAAATATACATTAGCAAATATCCTGTAAATCTACGCTTGGTCTTGTTATTATTTTTTAGATCAGATATGTCGTATACTCCCTGGTATAACTTTAAATTGCGATTATAGACTTTAAAAATATGTCTTAACAATTATTTATTTATATGTTAAAAGAAATGATAACAATTCACGTAAAATTAAAAAAAAATATGGACTCATAAAATTTAAAAAGATATTTAATTTTCAAGTTAGATTTAAAAAAAACAAAAAAAATTCAAGTGATAAAAAATAATGATCCGATTCTCGAAGCAAAATTCAATAAAATGTCGTATGAGTTTGTCTATTTTTTTTCTGTAAATCTCTAATTCGATCTCCAAAAACAGGTGCCCGTCGCCGATAATTGTCAACATCCCGAGAAGAGATGTGTAATCAATCAGTCTGTCCCATAAATCCGCGCAATTAACATAGAATATACAAAATAAATACAAGATAAATACACATCGCAACTCCTCGATACAACAGGTGAACCGTGTTCCATTTCGATTTCTACAAATTGATTGATTTTAAATCAAAAGTTCCTAACAAGAAGCCGTAGCTCAATTGATAAGGTTAGGGACTCTCACGCAGAGGACCAGGGTTCGATTCTGGCATTGGGAATGATTTTTTTCTTTATTTTTTCTTCGAAAATATATAAACTAAATGCTATTAAATCAGGAAAAAGTGAAATAAAATTTTTAAGTTAAAAAATAAGCCGATTATTTAATAAAAATATGCAGCTGAATGATAACTGAAAGGTCACTGAAATGTACCCGCCATTCAGTCGACTGAATGGTAACGGAATGATCTTTCAGTGACCATTCAGTGGGCATTCAGTTGCCATTCCGTCGACTGAATGGTGTAATTTCAACTTGTGGCTGTATCCGTTAATTCGCAATATCCGTGTTCGTACTTAACGAGTTTTGCTGTATTAAACAACCCTGATTTTTTTTTATAACTTGTATCATGGATAACTCCGCCTGCCATTCCTATATAGCTTTAGTGCAGCGGAAATAAGTTCATATCTATAAAAGTCTAGAATTTTCTTGATAGACTCCGCCCACCGTCGCAAAGCATTGTGGTATAGCACAACTCATGTGCAGACGACATTTTCAGTATAACAGCGAGAGAAAATGGACGACAAAATCGGAACCATCAATTTTGATGACTTTTTAGCAATAACCGAAGATGATTTCACTCGATCACAGATATGTGATGCCAATGAAAAAGAAGAGGAACTCATTGTCGGTATGAACCACTTTGACATTAACCCGACAGACGCGAATGCGATCTGTTTGGAGATTTTAATTTGAACGGCATGGACGGAGGTGCCACCGGTAGATTCAGTGAAACGAACAGCGATGAGTCGACCAAGCGTTTCGGGGGAATTTCTGATTTCGAAATTGATTTCTAGTCAAGAAAATCAAAATAAAAAGAGAAATATTCCTTGGGCATTTGGGGTTTTCAAAAAGTGGCGCCAAGAAAAAAAAAATCTGCCTTTTGAACTTGCAGTGCCGGAACTTCTACATATGGCATATGGATGTTTCTACGATGAGCTATTCATTGACACATTTTAGTATGCGACGCACGGAAGAAAGACGGAAGTGAATACCCATCTAAGTCGGTCTACTATTTAGTTTGTGGATTGTTAAGGTATTTACGAGACAACAAAAGACATGACATTAACTTTTTTTAGACTTGAAATTTGCAGATTTTAGAAAAACGGTTGATGCTCAAATGAAATCCGTCTTGTCTAAAGGACTGGGAACTAAAGTCAAACAGGCAGATCCTGTTAAATAAAGTTAAATAAGTCAACTTTAAAAACCAATTTACCCAAAGCACAATATTTATTCAAATTTACGTGGATGGTACTGCTTTAGGTGTTGCAGGGGGTGGTGTTGCAGTAAGTGATGTTGCAGGGGTTGCTGTTGCAGTAAGTGGTGTTGAAGGAGATAATGTTGCAGTAGATGGGAACCTTAATTGTCTCAATTTTGTGTATAGTTTGATCAACGGGACAATTAGCACCTTCAGTGCTATTGTAACAGTGATAGTCCATGAAAGAAACCCTATAAAATGAGCACATAAAATAAAAAATTTTCTTACAATAAAAGATTTAATGAAAATTAAATATGTAATATAATAAGCTATTCAAAAAACTCACATTCAGCTATTTCTTTTTAACATATAATTTAGCATTAATGTTAACATCCTCATAAAACTCATCATCAATATTATCATCAAAAGTGCTACAAGATGGAGTTACCATTTGAAGCTCATATTTTAATGGTAAACCATTTTTCTTTACAATTTTATTTTTTTTTTTAAACAACAATGTACTTAGCTTCTTTCTTTTCTTCCACATTTTTGTTACAATTTTTATAATACAGATTTCCGAATTTCTTTGCTTTAAATAAAAACAGAACTATAAAATCGATCGAACAAATGAAAATAATATAGATAGTTAAGCCAGATGTACCTTCGATTAGATCATCATCCTCATCCTTTCACCTAAAAAAATATAAACTTTGATTATGTTAATTCTACACATTCATTATGGAAATTTTGTCAAATTATATTTTATGTGTTGACATAAGCACAGACACTTGGGGGTATGGACCCCCCCCCCCCTTTCCATTTTTCTTTTCTTTTTAAATCTGGGGTCGAGTCACCTTTTTGAAAGGTGTAATGGGTTTCTGAGTAGTCGTTGCTATGGGTCTCAATCTAGTGGTTGTAATGGGTTTCTGAGTAGTAGTTGCTACGGGCCTCAGACTAGTGGTTGTAATGAGCTTCTGCATAGTGGTTGGTCTTGTATTTGTAAACAGACTTGCTAACCTCAGGACCTAAAAAGAAAGAAATGGAACAGTTCTAGTTGGAACAGTTTACTAGTCTCCATAACAAACGCACTTAAACAACATATTACAAGGGTCAGGCCCTTCGGGTAGTCAGTTTTTTATCATATTAATTTAATACAAGAGTTAGGACAATCAGGCATGATATAAGTAACATTTTGACATGTGCATTACGTTTCGACATGTGCATATGCGAATTGGTAGCCTGAAGAGTTACAATTTTGCTATTTCTGTAGCATTGTCTGTTCATTATTATCAAAGACATTAATGACTTGTCCTACCTAGACCCCCTTAATTCAATACACAAGACCAATTGCTTGCATTTGTAGCATTACTTATGGATTTTTAAGAATTTTAAGTTTATCGTTTATTGTATGGCAGATATTGGCCACAGTGGTCAGATAAATGAATTTACATCAACTTTGGGGTCGCCAGACAACAGGGTTCACCCCCTACTACAACATTTTATGTGTCATCCGAAACGGCAAGTAGCATGCTGGGTTGATCACAATTATGTTACCGACACATCAACATATCATTTAATATACAACTCTTTACTTTAAACTGTCTATATGAAAAAATTACTAAATCAACTAAATCAACATCAACCTATCAACAGTCAACACCATAATTCTACAACCAGCTTGAAGGTGACGATATGGCAACATGGGCACCTGAAGAATGTGTGCGTTTGCAGACATAAATTCAAATTGCCCACCGCCACATGGTGGGGGTAGGAACCTTCAAGATGACCATGGTGCCTCTGCCAAAAACTTATATGATTATTACAAGGAAATTCTTTGCTTGTACCCCCACTTGCAAAATACTCCAGGGCCCCTGGAATGTTGTTGAGGAAAATGTAATTCCCTAACTCTGACAAATGAGTTCCGTCTGAGTGATACAATTGTACCGCTTTACCTATAAATTGGGAATGCATGATTACTCCCCCCCCCACACTGAAATACCTGTTTTGCTGCCCATCTGTTAAGCTTATCCCTTGCCTGCTCTAGTGCTCCATTGCTCTAATGTTACTTGAGTGTCTCCATGAAATGCGGGGGAGGAGAAAAGACCAAACGAGAGTAGTGTTGGTGAAGATACTTGACAGTAATTGGATGTCCCACTTAATTCTGTACAATAATCTTGACAATTTAATTTGACCCAGATCATTGGTCCTACAATGAATCAGTTAATATCTTGATGCCAAGTATCTAACCGTCTGAACTATTTCAATAAATTTGAAGCCCCCATACCCTTGCCACCTAATATCTACCCTCTTTGGTTCAGCCTAAGGCTCCATCCTCCCGGTCTTACTCTTGCTGCTATGGATGCCATTTTTATAATTGATGAGCCAACAATCAAAACGGTAATTCTGCCTGGTTTTGGGAACCCTGTAATATTAATTAACAAATACATGCCAGTTAGATTAAATGTGCTTATTATGACAAAGGAGGTGTTCGGCTAAGTGGAGATCTTATATAAGTCTGGAAGGCAGTTGATTTCCATCTGCCAGCTATCTTAATTTCTTCATCTGAAAAACCCTTATCTGCTGCTGTTGTTGCAGCCCCTATCCTAAAAGAATGAGACTTGTAATACTTGCTCTCTGATCCAATAGCTACAATGACTTTATCTAAAACTGCTGAAAATTGATATCATGTGAGTGGCTTTCCTCCAAAATGACAAAACAAGGGGCCCGGAAAGTTTGGCCTTACTTCCAAAAACTTAGCCATTGCCTGCACTGGACAAATAATTGAACCATGATTATTTATCACGACTTTTACCCCCTTTCCCAACTGATCAGTTTTAGAACACCTTATTCACAATGTCAGTTGATTATTTTGTATGTTTACATCACCAATTCCCAAAATGCTTTGAGAGTTGTTGCCCTTAGATATAGTTAATTCTCCCACCCCAAGAAAGACAAAAAATGCTTATGTATATGCTGCTGTGAATAGTTTAGCTTCATAAAAACTTGAACATACACTGCTCAATGCCCCCGTTAATCAAGCCAAATTTTTTTCTGTAATTGGCAACCTTGTATCAACCCTAGAAATGAGACGCTTGAAACCCTCCGACACTTTAGAAACAATGAACCTATTAGTTGAGTTCTCTAATCCATTTATCTTGCACTCATAGCTAAAAGCCCCTACAAAGGATCTAGCTGTAGACTCTGCATAGCCATTGAGTGATAGGTAAGCGATAAAGTTTACTATCTGTTCTACCGGAGGAGGCCAGATAATTTTTTTATTTGACATATTTATAAACTTATGGAATGCTAATAGCCCTGTTTTATTGGTTGCTGTAGTGTTGTAGGAATTGGATGCAATCAATAGTCTAGAAACTTCCCCCTTGACATCAGACTGTGAAATGCGGATGGAATAGGATCTGAGACCTGGTTTGCTGCTGGAGCAAGTTGTCGGAATCTTCCCCACTGTTTACGAGAAAGAGCATCTGCTATACCATTATCAATGCCGGAAATATGTTTGGCTTTAAATATTTAATATAATATTACATTGCATAAGCATCAAAACTAGCTTCCTTATTAAAAACATAATTCGCGGAGACCTTGATGACTGAATGTTCAAGATGCTTACCAAGGCAATGTTATCTGTATGGAATTGAACCTTATGACAGCTAAGTCCCCCCCCCCCAAATCATAACTGACAACACTATAGGGGCTAACTCCAGAAATGTTACATCCCTGATGATATCATGATTTTCCCTTTCTAAAGGCCATTCATAATAAACCCACCTTCGTTTAAAATAGCACCCACAACCAAAACCAATAGCTCCTGCACTGTCTGTGTAAAGCTGGATTGCTCTCGAATTCACCCATTCCGAACATGGGAAGAAAGCTACACCATTGAAATGTTCTAAAAAATGAACCCACATTAACATATCCTCTTTCAGAGCTCTAGTGATTCTAATGTGACTTTTGGGACGAGAAATGCCAATCATAGCATAAGAAAATCTTCTGTTGAATGCCCTACTACCCCTGATAGCCTTGGAAAAGAAATTGAGCTTTCCGACTAATGATTCCATTTCTTTCAACTTAACCTTTGACCTTTCCATTAGAATACCAAGCAAACCTTTGAGTTCCTGTATTTTGTCCCTTGGGATCCTTACAGTTTTAAGCACTGTGTCTATATCCAGCCCTAAAAACACTAAACAAGTAACAGGTCCTTGTGTTATATCTACTGCTAAAGGAACCCCAAAATCTTTGCACACAACCTGGAATAGTGTAATTAATTGCAAACATTCACCTGATCCCCTATTCCCCGCAAAGATAAAATCATCTGAATAGTGCTCTACTGTATGCAGACCAGATTTCTTTGTTATAAACCACTGCAAAAATGTTGAAAACTTTTCAAAAATTGAACAAGAAATGGAACATCCAATGGGTAAGCACTTGTCAAAATAGTATTGATCCTTAAATCTAAATCCTAACAGTTCAAAGTCCCCAGGGTATATTGGGAGTAACCTAAATGCAACCAAAAGCTGTATATTTAACACTGCACTGGTCTGGGTCAATAAATGAGTTAATGCCAAGGAATGGAGGGTACGATAGATGTGTAATCATCCTCCAACCACCGCTTGACTTTGGAACTAGACCTATTGGAGAAATATGCATATTAGGTATAGGTGGGTGTGAAAACGGGCCCATTACCCTTAAGCTTCCCTCTTGTATTTCTTTAACAATTTTTTCTTGCAACTGATTAGGTAATTGCCTAGCCGAAAGCAAATTCTCAGATAAAATAAACATTCTTGGACCTGTATAATTTAACTTAAACCCATAAGTGAATCCTTGTAATATTTCATTTGCTACATTCCTTATTGGATATTGGTGCAAAAAAGGTGCCAATGCAGAAACTCTAATTGGTGTTGAACCTATTTCCCATAAATATGGGACCCGAGAATCGAGGGCGTCTAAGGTTAAGCTGGGGTTGGAAGCTCCGTAAGGTCGACTGGATTGCTGGACCACTGGCCGGAAGGCCTGTCTTGGGCTGAAATAAGAAGCTTGCCTGTTAACCACATTTACAGAGAAGGGGGAATTTACCATGGCATGATCTTGACCACACTTTATACAAGTGTGCGTGTATGAGCATGGTTTCCTCACACAAAACCCCTGAAAGTTAAATGCGTAACATTTGTTTACCCCTAGAGGCGATACATTTTGCCCCCCAGACATATACATGACCCACAATTCCGTATCTACGGCTGACCAAGATTTGCTGGGATCCATAGCCATTTTGAGGCGGAACTGCTCGTCATAAAGTTTCCACCCAGAGGACCTACCCGCCCCGGCACGCACATCGTGCATGTATTTACGTAAATCATGATATTTACCTGTATGGACAAATGTATATATGCTCAAATAAATGAGGAAGGCATCTGTCCATATCTCAATTGTTGTCATTTTTTGAGTATTTTTGGGTTTGCTCTGCATTTGGCCATCATTACCCAATATATATATTCGCTCATTAGCCGAGTCTTCAATATTTGAATTTCTTAATAATAGTGACAAATCAACATATTTGCCTTCAATAATCTTTTGTCTGATAGTCTCATTTACATTATGGCCCAATGAAAACTGAATTAAATTTAGTGGTGTGGGGATAGAACCCCCATCTTGCGACAGAAAATTATTTGTACCTGTTGATTGGTCAGTTAAATTTTGGGTCCCAATTCCGTCGCACGCTGGCGCCTGTTGTGTAGCCACTGGCAATGATCCTGTCGCAGCTTCCCCCGGATCCTGAACCTGGGGCTGGGACTCTCCTCCGACCTGCTTTTTACTTTTCTCTCCTCTGCGTCTTGTCCTTATGGGCGGCATGCTTACACGATTTATGAAAGGTAGGTTTGTTATTTGAAGAAAGTTGGATATTCTTGTAGGACAGCTTGCAGCATTCTCTAGTGTGTCGGTATCGCCATTATTCAGTTGTGGATTCACAAATATCTAAAAAAGCGCTCAAGGTCTAAAATGTCTTGGAATGCAATTGATTCGACTAATTTTTGAAATCGAATTGAGTTTTTCAATTACTGAACAGTTATTTTTTAGAAATATATTTCACTCTAAATTCAAAACAATCCGCTGGTTACCGGCCTTGATTGAAAAAGGAAGTGGGGATGCTGTAAATTCAGTGTGATGCGCGAGATGCGTATAAATTCTCGGTCCAAGTTTCCGGATTACACCACAGACTGATATACACAATTTTCAACAAAACAGTCAAATTTTTAAATCTACACAATATATAAATCCAAATTAATATTAGTTTAATGCAAAATTATAGAGATGAAAGCTTTGATAACGGCACATATTTACAGACATGCTGAAATTTGTGCAAATATTTATAAAATGTCATTTCACAAACCTGGGGGAAAAACAATATGCG
Source organism: Saccostrea glomerata (assembly GCA_003671525.1). NCBI lineage: Eukaryota > Metazoa > Mollusca > Bivalvia > Ostreida > Ostreidae > Saccostrea > Saccostrea glomerata. Next base: position 4,073 of record PRKT01002403.1, on the reverse strand, counting down.
GATTCTCTGTAAACAAGCTAGCTATATCCTTGACGTGTTTACCCAGTGCAATTGCATTATGTGTAAACCGAAACAAGGGTTCCATTGCTAAATTTAGGCTCTGTCTCAATGGCCAACTTAACTGGGTCTATAGTAAGTGTCTGAGTTACTCGAGTAACAGCCGAACTGATAGAGTTGCGACTATGCTGTAAAAAATGCGCCTAGATATTAAACACTCCCGTTACGTGTTTAGACCTAAACATGTATAAGATTGCTGAACACTTGTGTCTAAACGTGTGTTATATCTAAATGATGTTAGATTTAACACATGTTTACATAATTGAACACTTTTCTGTGAAGTGCAGAGTTATCTTCCCGGAAATGACGCATATAAATTGGAATGATAAATAGAGCTGTTATCGAAACAAAGAGCATCCCAATGTAAGCTAAAGAAGATGGCTTAAAGGAAGTGAATGCTCATCAAAGTGATAATCATGAAGAGATTGTGAAATGCATTTAAAATGCAACATTACTACGACAAAAGTATGTAAACTTTTAATAAACATGCGGTTTCACATGTAGTTGTAGATCAAGATTCCTCTTTCGGTTATTTTGCATTACGGAAATCTAGAAAGGAGTACAATAAATAGAATGTCATTAACAATATCTACATCTATGTCTGTACCAATACTATATACATGTAGTGGTTAAATGAGGTTCAATAAAAGTAGCACAATAATAGTTTTAAAACATGTGAAAAAATTCAAACATTTCCAGCCAGTTAGGAGCATATTTTAATAAATTTGAATTTCTTTCTTACAGGATATGTTCCACATCGAAATTAAAAGCAAAAAATACACTTAGAAGAACTGTTGCCATCTCTGAGTCCACAATGACATGGCATCGTTCTTGCATTTTTCAGCACTTCTTACTTTCTAGAGGAGACTGAATTTTGTGAAGTCTGCTGTTCGTTATAGCTTTGAACAACTCAAAAAGTTCTTATAGTATGGAAGTGGATTACCTACTGATGTTCACGGATGAAAACAAATTATGCAAGTGTTGTCAGTAAATGAATTTCTGGAACTTGATACAGACAGGAATGACTGCTTGCTAAGCTGATTAAAATTAAAATCAGCGCGTAAGAAATATACTTTTAAACATATGTGTATATTTAATTTAAAATTCTTCCAAATAAATCCATGTTTGAATGTTAACTGAATAAATTTTAAATGTAAACAATTGTTATATTTTCAGTTTTCTTGCAGGAAGACAATGAAAACATCCAGGTGTTTAATTTGTAAACATGTATCATAACATGTTTTGTAAAGTGTTTAAAGTCTAAACATGTAAGTGTTTAGGTTCTAAACACTTTCCGTTACACGTGATGAAATTCAACGTGTTTAGAATTTCAATGCATTCAAAAAAGTGTGACAAGAATGTGCTTAGGAAAGTGTCTATCTGACATCTAAACACATTTATTACAGTGTATAGTGACGTCATTTCAACTTTAAACTCTACCTCAGTACGGCCAACGTCTAGGCCTGGGTTATTAGAGTTTCAAGATGGCGGCGTGTAAAAACAACGTGGACTTGTAAGTGTAAACACTTTGAAATATCAGAAATATTATAATAAAAAGCTGATAAAACATAACGTAGAAAGATAGCTTAATTAGCAAATCTTAAACTGCGAAGGTTTCTATCTATAGTCAAGCCGGATTTTTTATGCATGAACAAAGTTAAATGAAATAAGCTGTAATGAATAGATTGATCATTTCTCCACATCAGAATTACAGTTGAATTTACATGGAATGGCATTCAGAAAACATGCCAAATGCCCCCAGATTTATTACAGATGCTAAATAAACCTACCTGCGGTAAGGTGTTAAAAGTCGAACCAGCAAATTATGGATCAACTCCTTACTCATGACTCTCGAGCAGATGCTCTTGCCACTGTGCCATGCAGGTGACTTCATAGGTTATAAAATGATAAGATTTATAACTTAAAACTGATGTTTTTAATTCAATCACAGTATAGAAAATGTTTGCAAAAAAGGGAGGTAATAGCTATATGTAGCTCTCACTTGTATTGCATGCTTAAACTACAGTGTATATGAATTACATATTGTAATTACAAATGTATTTTAAACCAGATCAGTAAAGAAAGAAACACTTGAATATTTTTACTATGAATTTTATTACAAGGTTGATTATCTTTAAAAAATGGAACTTTGATTTTTTTGAGTAGGAAAAAAAAATATTTAGAATGTACATGTGCACTTAATTTTGTTTATTAAAAATAGTCAGAATTTGGAGATCTTGTGAAGGGTATCTAATTATTGATTTATAAATTTTTACTTCATTTTTAAACAGCATAATTTTATTATAACATATGCCTGAGATATACAAGTTATTTGTTGTTGAACATTCCATTATGTCTGTCTACATGTAGTGCTTAGTAAATTTCTTGTAAATATAAACATGAATGCATGCTGTTTGTTTACTTTGTCTTTTTTTTCAATATGAGTCATGATATATAAATGGTGTGCACATCAGTTTAAATTATTTTTGTTGAATTCATTTAACAGAAAAAATTAATAACTGGATATGATTATGTAGGTAGATACCTTCCAGAAATATTTACATGTACTAGTAGCTGCAGATATGTAGCTTATGTGAAATCAGGTATACTTAAAACTCAATTTACCTGTATTTATTAACCAGAAATTTAGTGAACACATGCAGTATTTCATTCTGAAAATACACTGTGTTAATGTTTTATTTATTCAACATAAAAACTGACCAGAAGTGATCTTAATGAAATAAAACATATCTCACAATATTTTTTTTCTCCTCCCCCCCCCCACCCCACAATTTTATCACAATTTAAATGCATATAAATTGATAGAAGAAACTGACTATACCATTAAAGAAAATCTTGAGTTGTCTTTCCTTGTTTAAAGAAAATATCTGATGCAATGAATGCTCCCTTTGGTTCATGACCCTGAATATTAATAAGGTTGGGAGGTGTGTATGGTATGGTCTGCTCCCCTCTATTAATAATATCGGTACAACATTAAACACCTGCTTATTTAGGTTTTTCTGAAATCAATTTTGGATAAACCGGTTTATTCTAGTCATCTTCAGTAGGTTGTCCCTTAATTAGCTTTAAATGGGTCATATTATGTTTGCCATCTTTCTGTTGATTGCCCCGTGATAAGTGGTAAATGGGTCAGATTAGGTCAGTTATGTCCATGTAGGTTGTCCATAGATACACACAGGTCAGATTATGTCTGCCATGTTCATGGGGATTGTCCCTAGGTCAGCTAAAACTCAGCTTTCGATGGTTCAGATCATGTCTGCCATTCGTCCAGGTTAGCTTCTAATGGTTCAGATTAGGTCTGTCATACCCTCTCCCCCTACCCTTTATTACACCGGAGTTATTTTTAGTCATGTGCAAGAGATTTGTAGAGTGTAAATAACAATTTTGAGTATGGAATAAAGGACTCAGACATTTGGAATGTGTACTGTGAAGTATTTGTATATTAAAAAATACTCTCTGTAATGTAATTAACTTTTGTTGATATATTGTTTTGTTACAGTTGTGCAAATATATTTCAAACCCATGTTCTGAAAATATTGTTTACCATTTATGCAATTTAAATGTTAAAAGGGGTTGCTGGCCACCATTTATTTTTCAGGTATATAGATCTATCATCTTTTTTTACAAACACAGGTATTAAGGTGCTACTCCTATTTTGTCCATGTATGTCCATGAGTTGTTTCCCTTGGGTGGCGGAAAATCCAATGTAGTTGGATTTTTGTTGGCCTATTGTTTGTTGCCACCTTATTTTTCAGCTTAAATGATTGATAAATTTGTGTTTTTGAGTATTGTCATGATGTCATTTTAATTTTTGGGAGATCCATAACATTGTGTAGATACTAATTGTAGAGAGTCATAGGATCTCCCAAATTTCATGTGTTTCATTTATGTCATCAATAAATGTCATATATACAACAATACTCATACTTGTTTCTTCATTGAATCTGAATAATAACAGAGCTGCGGGAAACTCAGTTTTTAATTTGCTTTATTAT